>JAMXBB010000007.1:45877335-46138844 GCA_024138015.1 Lumnitzera littorea | reverse complement strand
CATCACTCAAAATTAACACTGTTATAATAGCAATTCTTTATTTTAACTACATAATAAAATATCGATATATTATTTTAAGTTTTCAAAATATTAATCATTTATTTGAATTTACTCCCAAACGTTGATAAGACCTGAGAGTTGAATTGTAAGTGTCACTGTGCACTTTGATTGATTGCCAATTAATGCGTCAGTTGAGTTGTCCTAAATGGTTTTGTTGCATCAAAATCATAAATGAAGCCCTCGTTTCAATACGCACTTTACAAACTAAAAATATGCCGAGCACATGCATTATGCATATAAATCACGTTCCCACATATATGAAATTTTTGGTGCAATATCAATTGCTAAATTATTGTAATACTTGTATATGAAATAATAATTTGTTACATCCTGGCTTAGTACGAGACGCACCATCACATAGAAATACTTATTAAAAACTTAACTCAATCAACTCAGTAATAAAAAAATAACTTTATTTATGTGATAATAAGATTACTAATATGAAGTTCAGTTGGATATATGGCTACAACTTATATGTACGATATAATACTTACATTAAAACATGAACCATTTCTTTTTTTTCTTTCCTTTTTTTTCATCTTCAAAATAGTAAGACTCCCGACTAAGTACAAGTTTCATACAAAAGTCGCTGACTCCAACTAAAGCTCTTAGTATACATCTTCCCTAGTGTTGAACCCTTAATAATGCTATTAACCTGAGGATAAAACATTTCATCTCTTCAATTACTGAAGTTGAATGAGAATAGATAACAAACAATACAATATAGGCAATATCACAACTAAAACGTTTCAATTATAACCAATAGGTTCAACTTCACATATGCATTAGCCCAACCAAGCATTTATTGCTAGCAATGCATCATGCTATGCTTATGTACATGATATGCATCAGTGCCAATTTCCTTTACCCTTCCAATATACTCAACCAATAGTCAATATATCCAGGCATTTAGATACAACGTCTAGGAACTTAAAGGCAACAATGAGCTTCTTGAGAGTAAGACCCCTAACTTTGTTTTACCAAATTAGGCTACATATTGTACTCTACCAAATCAGAGAGGCAATAAGGAGCTGCTTAGGAGTAAGACCCCCAACTTTGTTTTATCAAATTAAACTATACACTATAATCTACCAAATCAGGCTACTAAAATAGTTAGGTTGCTCGAGTAAGGAGAATCTATATGCTTCTAAAAACTAAGTTTATGAAACCATAGTTTTTCCTTGATTACTTAGAAGCCTTATTTTGAAAATTCTAACCCGTAGGTCCATTTTTGTACCGTGCCGTGCTATGCAACAATTTAAGTACATCATTCTGCATAACCAATCTTTAATTTTTATTTAACCTAGTTATCTGAGTTTAGTTTTCAATTTCTCCATAGTGGAAATCTAATATGTTACTTAAGATTCACTTAAGTAAATACTCAAAAGATTAAGTTAGTAATCTCTCAACTTTTCAAGTTAGTAGAATTATTCATAAACATCACATCAACATCCAACATAACATTTTAACCAAAATATAGTTACTGTCATTCAAAATCACCACATCAACATCTACTGTAATAGTATACCAATTCACCAAGATATAGCCATGTTCAATTAATACGGCATCAAACAGCATATATGTTATGAATAGCAATATATCTACTCTAAATATAAGTTAGATCCACTTACCTAGCCTTAATAGTAATGTAAAATCTTAAACTTTATGACATGGTCTTTCCTTACTTATTACACCTAGTAAAATACAAACTCTTATGAGTTTGTACCATCACATTTTCAAGCTTCTTTCAATTGTATCTTATTTATTTCTTATCTAATTTTAATAAACTTTATATCGTCATGATCATTGTTTCAAGTATTATTAGGATATCTTAAGAAACAAAACTGATCAATATAGTTACAAGCCTAAAAATATCCTTTCTCACTATTGACTCGACCATATATTATCATAACTTCGTAATTAACTCGAATAAGCTCTAATCCTAAATTAAAAATCCTAAAATTCCACATTTCCTAAACTAGTCGGCATCTATTATGTACACAAAAATGCTAATATTTTACAAATTTAACAAATATCTCACTAGTACTAATTATTATATCATATATTAAGCTAACATATAGGTTTATACTAGAAAAATACATAATAAATAGTATATGAACCTGATTAATTCTATGAAAAATACTGTAAACTAAAAAAATATTTAGTTTAATTATTGACCATCAATGACACTAAACTAGCTATTATATATTTTTACCAAAATAGCGGTTTTAGCTCAAAATTATGAAAAATTAGGGAAAATAAATAAATTTACATATGAGATAAAAACTAAGTGTTCATAACACCCTTATAAACTTCCAATAGTCAAAACATGTAGTCCTTAGTTATTAATTTACTCAAAAACCAATTATTTCAACAATTCGGTAAAATTGGTAGTTTTATCCAAAATAATTATAAAAAATAGTAAATAGGTTTATTTTCAAAAATTCTTATTACCACAATTAAATATACATATTAAGGTATGATATACAAAAATTAAGCTTAAAATAACATCATCTAATATTTCAAAAATTTAATTTAATTTTCACCCAAATAGAGCAATTTCTAAAGCACTCTATATTTCCACTAACTATTTAATTAAAATAAAATTACTAAATTAATATACATATAAAATAACCCTAGAAGACATTTTTCTAGATTTTTCTAAGTAAATTTGGTATTTTTAAAAAATAAAATAACTTATGGGTGAAAAATTGGTTTACCTAAACTAGTGACCTCCGACCATCACTCCTTATCGAAAACACCTCCTATATGGCTAACTTTCAGACCACTAAGCTGCTTCACATTAGGTTGTTGATAGCTTATTGAACCATCCTAAACCTGATTAGCCCCTATTTTTTCTTCTATTTTTATTTTATTTATTTTTAATTTTCCTAAATTGTGTTCTTGTATTTTCAGAGTCCAAGAATGTTGTAAATGAGGGATGGAGTCTTATTTATAAGTTTTCAAGTTGATTTGATTTAATAAAAATTAGACATATATACGTCACATGTCATTTTTCCATTTTCCAAAGTGTTGACTAAGCGTCATGTGTCATTTTCATATTATTCTAGTGATGACACATGTTTTCAAGATATTTCCATGCTGCCACATCATTTGATAACCCATCCATTCATTTTTTAATTAATTTCCCATTATTTTATATTAATGTACCTTATTTTTATAATTTATTATAATATCTACATATATTTAATACATATAATATATATTCTATGTAAATACATGTATATTATATATAATTCAACTTCATGTATTATTTTTATAAATTAAATAACTTATTTCTAATATATTGCAATATCTAAAAGATTGAATTTTACGTTTTCGATAATTATTAGCTTTATCAATAATTTGAATTTTTATCAAATTAATCATTTTATATAGTTTATTTTGAGAAATTAATTTTACTAAAATACTTTATCTAACTTTTCTAGCCTTATCATAAAGTTTAAACTAAAACAGATAACATTGCCTAACGCCTTAAATTTAAGAGCTCAAAACCTATAATTATTGTATTAATTCAAAATCCTAAGGTATTACACAACTTATTTACTTTGAGGTAATCTGGAATAAAATACTTAATCCATGAGTACTTCCAATTACCTTATTTACTTAGAACTAATTCTCGAAACTTTATCTCTAATGACTTTTATATCCCCTTCTATAAGGAATAGTTATTCCCTCTTGTATCATGGAACTTTTTATTCACTCTTTACAAGGAATGATGGAAATCATTTTTAAAGTTATGGGCTCAAATCTCTTGTTATCTCAACTCTTCTTTGCAGATGATATTATTTTGTTGAGAGAGGCCATACCAATGAACATCACTAATATGTTTAATTTTGTGAAAAGATTTATACATCTTTGTCGACATAGAAAAGTTTGATATAATTTAAAAAAAAAAAACACTTGATTTATTGGGCATGAAAGAGCCATATTCTTTAATAGATATTTTGGAATTCTGAAGGACAAAATCTTAAACCCAAAATATGATTATTAGCCTTTTTTAGTTTCTATCAAGTCTTATATATATGGACCCTTATCTTTATAAGCTGAAAACCTAACTATGATGGATTGTTGGCTATCAATGTTAGACTAGAATAATGATAAGTTGGGATTTCATCTTTCATCAATTTTATCTAAATAAAACTTCCAAAGAATAATGTGGAGAACATTCATTGCCTTTTTAAGATTAATAGTAGACTAGATATAGAGCATATGGACATCTACTATTATATAGAATCCATATCTAAAGCTAAAATGTGTATAGGTTCAACTAGATTTGAACTTCCACCTCAAGTATTTTTTTAGAGAAAAATGTGTAATACTCTTAGCAAATAACCTTAGAAGAGCAATTGGTCTTACAAACAAAAATATCTCACATGTAATTCTATTAAGGAAAACCTAAAGCATGCTCTTACAAGCTACCCTCTCCTAAAACTTTTTTTTTTTCCCCTCCTTTCTAGAATGAAAATCCAAACATTTAAATTTGGGATTTTTGTTTTCAAAATTGGATTCAGATGAATGCAATCAAAAAAAAGAAAAGAAAAGAAAAAGAAAGAAAGACTAGCTCAATTGTCTAGTCCTAAACCTTTCATTTAGATTATTTGATTCAACAAGAATAACAAAATTTTTAAGCATATTGATGTTTTACCTAATTCTTTGCTATAAAAAGTTAAAACTTTTAACAAATAAATTCTAGGCGATTACAAGAAGAAGAAAGTAATTTCTGCATAAACAATGGATAGCATTAAGTTAGTAGCCTCCATGTCAAGATTAAGTGAAATTAAACACTTATGGTTCCTATATCCACCAAACTAAGGAACCTGCAATAAGTGGGGTTACTAAGGATAGAAAAAGGAAATTAGATCTTCACTTTTTCAATAAAAATAAGTAAATTAGATATTCTTTCCACTAAATCATGGGCTCTTTAATATAGATTATCTTTCTATTTAAAAATGGGACTAAAAAATTTTGAAGTAAACATAGATTCTAAAGCAACTACCTTAATTATTAGCAAGCAAGCAAATGGTTACCTTAAATTTACAAACGTTATTTATGCATACGAAGCAAAGTTGAATGAGTTAAAGGAAGTCCAAGTTTCCTATTACCCAACGAAGGAGAATGCAATAATAAATTGGCTTGCATGCACAAACCAAAGGTACTCAAATTAAAAAAATATTGAATGGTATTTCAACATAACTTCTTTACAAACTTAATTATTACGTAATTGTGGATAAGGGGGTTTTGGTCCTTTTGCCTCCCCCATAAACTTGGTCATTAATCACTCAAATTTTGTTTCTAATGACTATTGCTTAATTGCATAAATATCGATCTTTCAAGTTAGATGGATTAGGTTCGAATCTCCTTTCTTCCCTTGAATTATTAAAAAAAATTAATATTAATCTCCTCATAGATGAACCGGTTCAACTCTCTCCTTAAAGTTGTAATATGATAGTTGATTAAAAAAACAAAAAAGAAAAGAAGATAGCTAAAGTACTATCTGTCAACTAATTTAGAGGCTATTTTATGAGAAATAGATGTACAATATCCCGTGTTGCTATCATAAAATTGCACAAATATTTAAGATGTCTAATATGTAAAAGCAAAAGAGAGAATTTTGTTTCCCATTTATATTAAATATCACAATTTAGAGAATGAGGGATTTTAATTTAATCTATCCTTTTTATACACATATGTTCATTCCATTAGATTACAATAACAATGGTGAGAAGAAATGTTTTTAAAGAATGTGATTTGAAATCCCTTTTTCATTGTTTTATCTTTAAATAAAATAATGGATAAAATTAAAGATAAAATAATGATATATGATCCATATACACTATTATTTAAGATTGAGTACAAATGTCTAATTTTAAAATAACAAAGAAACCGAGCATGATGAGCAAAGTTGAAGCAAAATACAGCCTGAAAAGCAATCTAAAGGAATAAAGGGAGCATGACATGATGGGCCGCAATGTTTTCTCCAAAGGCACATGAAGGATCAATGATATGAGAGGGTTAGTAGTCTCATCTCAAGGTTTTTGCTTGTAATCGTTTAGATTTTATACATAATAAGCCTATAAAACAATACACAGTGAGAGAGCATTGGAAGGTTATTCGACATGGTTACTCTAATGCTTAAGTTGACAGTAAACCCTTGTGAGTATAAAATACTTGAAGATAATATGCAGACTTAGTACGTAAAGTGTAAAGAGACTTACCTTTGGATAATAACCTGGTATTTATAAATAGAGTGAAGCTATCAATTAAAGATCAGTTGGCAAGAGAAATTTTCTTCTATAAGTATAAGAGAATAGGATTGTTATACCCATACTATTCAGGACGTGATTGTTTTATCTTTATCTTGTTTGTTCTAGCTATTGCAAAACTTACTAGGCCACGGCCTAGTCCATTCAAGCTTAGAGCTCAAGCCTACACGAGTGAGCCTTAGGCCACAAGGCACATTGGGTTCGATCGGGCTTGAGAGGCCCATATTCAAAGTACCCTATCAATAAGCAGCAAAAAATTAAAAAGAACAAAAAAGAAAAAGAAACTAGAATTATGTGATTATGATGGTGATTGACGACAGCATTGATATAGACTGACAAATAAAACAATAATAATTAGGGGGAAAAAAAAAAGGAAAAACTTTGGCGTTTTCATATTTTGGATTTTGTGGAAATATTGGTTGAAAGTGCGTACATCAGTGAATGTGAAAGGCTAGAACAGGCTAGACAGCGGTGTGCTTGTGTTTTATTTGGGATTTTTTATTTTTTTTATTTCTCCTTTTTCTGCATCTTTATATTCTTTTGATTTTGTTTTGGTAACCGCACTCCAATCCTGCATTTGTTACCAAAACTACCAAAATAATAATAAAAGTGTAAATACATATATATATAAATATATGTATATATATATATATCCCTTTAATAAAATGAACTACCAAACAAAATTTTATAAACTTATTTACCTTTACTTTATTTAATTTTTTTTCTAAATTTCCTTTTTTCAATGAATAAAATATATTTTTTGAAACTTTCTCTAAAGAATATGTAAATATTCACTTCTCACCTTTCATTTTGCAATCAGCATCTTGACTATGGTGATTGAAAGAAAAATAAACGAACAGAGATAGCCAAGTTATCCAAACAGTATAATATTTGAAACTGTAACAAATCATACGTTTGAAATGTTTTCATTTCAATCAATGGCATTTAGCGTCCTAAATGGCAGGGCAGTGTTTGATATGAAGATTATTATTAAATTATATATGGTTTTGCAAACAAATGTCACCAATGCAGTATTTAATCATATCTGCGCAGGAAATATACAATTTCCAAAATACTGTTTTGTGGGGAAAAAAATATTTTATACTATAAAAATAAAAAATAAAAAATAAAAAAAAAATTATATCCTAATATTATGTTTATGAGCATAGATGTATACGAATCAAATTACTTGTGAACTACTTGAATTCAATTAAAAAAAAATCTAATATAATTTGAGCTCAAGCTATTTGAATAATTAATCGAATTAAGTTCGAACTTTACAATGCTTAACTCAACTAACTCACGAGCTTAATTAAACTCAAATTAATTATAAATGTTATATAAGTTCAAATTGAATTTAAATACTAATATTATTATTATTAAAAAAATAATATATTTTTTAATAAATCGAGCTTAAATGAGCACACTCAAGTCAAGCTCAAGCTTATTTAATACCGCTTCAAATCAAGCTAAACTCGACTAAACTTAAATTAAGCTCAAGTTTTTAAATTTTGAATTGAGCTGAAACTCGAGTTCAACACCATACCGTTTCGACTTAGACTCATTTATCCTTTATTTAAGCATCCTCAACAAGACTTAGTACCAATTGACTTTAGCCTAGATGGTTTTTCTGGGGTAACCATACTGGTTTGTTTAAATTTTCATGGTTCACTTCCTGGACATTCACCTCTAGAGTCACCACCTCCTAAACGCCAGCCATAAAGACAGATGAAAGAAGGAAAAGCTTTCAAGGGAATATCACCTGCCATAAAATGTATCAGTAATTTTTATTACGATTAAGGATCAATAAAAAAATGCTTAATAACTCAAAAATAAATAAAGATTAAGTAAATGACATAGATGCTAATCCACTCTAACTTACTCTATTCATTGCTAGGTTCCTAAAGAAATCAACAAGCCCCTGAGGAATCCCTGAAATCGCAGCATCTAGGAAGCAAAACTAGAAGGATCCTGCCATGCAGATCCCTTAATCCAACCTAGCAGGAAGATATGCAGGTGATAATCAAGATTGTTTACTCTTGCACCTTTTCATATCCGAAGAAAATAGAGATGCAAAAATTATAACTACAGCTGACAATGCTGCTGCAGAAAAAGTAACAGCTGATACAACTCCAGCATGTGATTCATTGCCCGCAGGTATCCTCCATAAAACAGTACTATCATCTGATTTGTCGCCAACATTAGCCAAAAAGAATGTATAAGCCTTGTCTCCTGACCTTTGTTTCGTGATACAACGAGCAAAAACATCAGGTTTCCCAAACTGAACTGTTGAATAGCCGCTTCTATCCAGAGGTTGATACCGTGCATGCAATGGGATTTTCATGTTGATTTCAAGTCCATTCTTCTCATTTAATAAGGTGTTGGTGCAAACATTCAAGTGAACCTCAACAGCGGAACGGTTACAATGAAATGAAGGCAACTCTAAGTCTGTATCTCCAAATACAGCAATATCAGCGAACACACCTCTCTCCTGAAGATGTTGCAGTTCAAATGGGTCAGCAAACACTCCAGATGGCAGTCTTTCAATAATTATGATGTCACAGTGGGGATTCAGTGGTTCGGCTCTAAACCCTTCCTGCAATTGGATTTTTATAGATGAAAAGAGATGGCGGTGAGAACCCTCACCTATAAGAGAGCGAGACATAGCAGCTAGTTTCAGAAAAATATCTGGATTAGGCAGGCCTTTGACAGAGCAAGGGGCAAGTTTCTTTGATCTGAAATCTTCAAAATCAGAATCTTGTAGTGCATCATAGTCTTCAAAGTAAGATTTCATGATCCATTTCTTAGAACAATTTTGCTCATCTTGATGAGCAGAAAGAGCATCCAAATCATGCTTTCCCACTACGGTTGCAGATGAAAGATATGACAAACAAGAGGTCGGGATACAAAGAAGTATAAATAATATTCCCATTTGCAGGTGAACCTGAAGGAGAAGTTTCAGTTGAATTCTCATGGAGTCACTGACCAAACTGGATCCACTTGCACTTTAATATGCTTTCTGATAGAGCCTTTGCACTAGATGTTTCAAAATCTTCGGTGTTAATTTTATCAATTTATTTTTCCTTCTGGGTATTGCTAGAGCTTCCTGCTTCTTTCATTCTCCTTTTACATTCCTTACTCATGTGAATGCTTCTCAAACAACAGAAGACGTGATCATCCATCAACAATGTACACTTGTAATTTGAACCTGCACATATAAAGGAATGCAGAAACCTTTCAATCAAGTAGACACTAATCAATTCCACCTATATACATATTTAAACAAATCTATAGCATTTAGTCTATCACCCCAAAAGCAATACACAGACTACTCAAATGACTTTATGAATAGATCCACGTGTAAGAAACCATGCCATATAGAGGAAGCTACCAGGACAAAATTTCAATGATAAAGAAATCAAGGATCTGTTTAAAATAACTTACTGTCACTACTAGCACCACTGCAAACATGTCCAATCATATAAAAGAGTCTAACAAGCCAGTGAAACCAAAGAATTTATCATCACATTAGATTGTCAAATAACAGCAACTACTAAGCATATCATAATGAAAAAGAAAGCAAGATCAACAATGCAGCATATAGTTACACTGATTTCAGTTGATTCAAGAGTCACCAGTGTGGCCTACATTAATCCTATCATAATGGTTTAGACAGTCATGAAATATAACTTGCAGCACTATTCATTCAGTTAAATAATCAACAACCAAAATCAGAGCTTAAGTACTTTTCATTCTAACATTTTGTGGCAGCAAAGTTATCTTGCAACTTTGAACAAGAATCCATCCCCACATTGATGAATATATATATGCCCAGTTGAAATTCCAGGAGTATATCTATATTGATAAGCACCAAATATGTTGATAGATACATTTGTTTAATATGATGTCCTGACAAGAAGGGCTGCTTGCTTAATTATATTATTCTAATTAACAATGAATATAGGATATTCTCTGTCCATTAGAAAACAAATAAAAAGAAAAAAAAAAAAAGTGAGCATTTTTTTTTTCCAATGGTTTATTGCTGGGATCTTAACCATGGTGACCTGGTTGAATTGGAAAGTTGTCGGTATTTTTGTGGATGAAATATCAGAGAACCAGAGACTTGACTAACATATGACTAAGTTTCTTTTCCAGGTCAAACTGGAAGAAGTCATAGGTATTAAGGAGGGTTTGTCTACTCTGAAAGTGACAAATGGTGCTGGTGCTAACTGGCCCATGGCGGATGTTGAGATGATGGGGCAATTGATAATCTTCTCACTTTTTTTTGAGATATATATATATATACTTACATTCTGAAGAAGTTTTCCCCACTTTAATCATTTAAAAATACTAAAAGATAATTTTCTATCAGCAAAACCCATTAAATAAGGTTTAGATTTCTTTATTCTTTTTTCAAAGATCAAACATTCCTAACACATATTTCCAACCACCAAGATACTAACCAGTGAAAGCCCCATGTTTGAACTAACAAGGATATGGTTGAAAAAACTGAAATAGATTGAAGTACCAAACATCTGATGTGTATATATGCTATTATGCAGTTGAATAAAAGACAACGATATCATATCACCAAGGACATGAAATTGACACTATATTTGGCAATTTATAGAAGAGAGATTGGCAGAAATAAGTGAAAATTGAGAGAAAATTCATATCACCATCCGATCTCTCTGTACTCATTGACCTTTTATTTTTTTGGTGGTTTATTGGTTGGGTCTTATTTGTTTCATATCATTTGGAGAAAGGCACCTACTTGATTGTGTAATTCATCAATTGGGACTTGCATGATTTCACCATAGAGTTCTAACTATTGCTGGTTAATGGACTATGTATTGAATTCGTTATATGCACTATAGAAGGATTAATAAAGTAATTTTTGTTGGAAGCAACTGTGATAAGAGTACCCATTTGGAACTTGTTATGCAGAAAAAGGAATTCTCTTTAGACCTCGAATCCTCCTTCCTGTGGAATGGATAATCAACTATTTCAAATTTGAGCCAAATAGAAAGAACTTAGAAGCGAAACATGAATCATAATTCCACTTCCGGGTGCATTCGTGGATGTCAAACAGGATATGTGTCAAAATGTCTTGAGATATGACTTGATAATCTTCGAATCATATGGTTTTCACTTGGCAAGTCCCTGCAAAAATCCAAGCTGAGCAAGTTTTTTTATGGTTTGCTCTTCATATCCTATGGAATGAAGGGATTTAGAATTTCAGATGGATGTAGTAGACAGGGGCCAATAGATGATTATTTGGTATGTTATTGCATTAATTATTTTCAGATTTAATACATGGTAGCTTAACTTTTTATTTTTGTTTGTGCTCAATAGTTGAGATGGAATGAAAAGATCTACAAACTTTAAAACCTAACCTAAATTATGCATGCAAATTAACATGTAAATCTTCAAATACATTGGATTCATCAGGCAAATGTTTTAAATTCTGTTATAATCTTTTATCTGATATTCTTAGCTTATAGTTGATGAGATTCACTAGTTCATTATTGAAATTGAATTTGGCACAGTGAAAGAATTGTTCATTAGTTTGTTTTAATAGCTAGAGTTCTGTTGGAATGGAAAGAAATGGGATGAAATAGAAGGAATTTTGACATCTGAAACTTAAAGTAAATAGACCAAACCCACCAGCACCCCCCCACCCAAAAAAAAAAAAGAACAAACTTAAAAGTAAAGAGTGGAAATGGAAGAAAATAGGAAGGAATGGATGGAAAAATCTCATACTAAAGCTGATTTCCTTTCTCTCCAAAGTTATAGAGGAGTAAGTGGAAGTGCGTGGAAATAAAAGTAAATCGACAATAAAACACCGTAAACAATCTTTAGTAGAACAAAATAGGTGTATTTTAGTCAATTACACACTTCGTTTCTCTCTATTTTTTTAATATCAGCCAAATAAAGGGAATGAAAATACTTCTCTCTTAGCATATTCAGTAAGGGGGCATAGCAATTCTATTCCTCCTATATTCCATAAGAGCTTCCTTAGTTGGCATAAGGCTCTATATGGAATGGAATTCATGTAGATCTCCATTACCCACAAACAAGAATCGGGATTCTTTAGATGCAGTCCTGAATCTCTATTCTTACTCCATTACTTGTTTTACTTCTAAAAATGCCCTCATTAAAAATTGAAAACCACAATTGCTACCCTTACACAAAAACACAAATCAAAGCAACACTATCATCGTCTCTTACCTCTCCCCCCTTTCTCTCCTCTCATCTTCCCAGCACAAATCTGTGTCTTTCTTCTCATTACCAAAGCACTATCATTGTCTCCTTCAAAGTGCCCTACCTAAATCCCCTATCTTCACATTGAAGCCCCTGCCTTCAACGATCAAGCGAGAAAAATGAAGTGCTGTACCCAAATCCATCATCATCCCCATCTTACACTAAAAGAGAAAGTTCAGTCGGAATCTATTATTTTCCCCCAACTCTTTCTTGCCAAACCTAAGTTGCAAGGCTCGATTTTTAGGGTTTGGGGTTGGTTATTTTTGGCCTAATTTTTTTCGATTATTGGATCTAGAGGTGTTGATTGATGTAATTAGCATACGGGATTTGATTATTAGTTGAGTTTGGGGGCTAGGTTGATCTTCAATTGGATTTTAAGCTTTAACTATGGAGGGTATTGGTGGTGAAGTTGGTAGTGGAGTTGGGGTTGAAGTGGAGATGCCAGCTGTCGAGTGACAGGATTTACAAATGTGGCCATATTAGAATGGGTTCAGTGAAGTGGTTGTTGAAGCATTCTACTGCAGCCTGTAGTTGTGGAGGAAGTGGCTGTTAGTGCCAATGTAGGCAATGAGGCAACAATTTGTTTGGGTTTAATATCATCTGCAGTTGCTCCTCCATTAGAACTAGGCAATTGGCATAAGTACGTGTTAAGATTGGGGGTATTTTAGAGTTTTCCCTTTCCATTCATCGCTAATTCCTTGCCCAATTTCCATTATGTGAACACTATTATATCTATTCAACTCCAATCAAGTAAACACGGCAATACACATTCATCCTCTATTACCCCCTCATTCTATTCTTTAGAAATACCAATTCTATTCCCAACCCATTCCATTCATTCAACTAAGGGAATTTATTTTAGGCAATAACAGCCGATGCAGTAGCTGAACTGCAACTCTTGTTTTATAAGGGTGTCAAAACCCTGATAACATTTGCAGCATTACAGATCAAGCGTATACCGAGGTGAGCAATAAAAGCCACCTCCAAGAGATCTACAGGTAAAAAAGGTATTGGAGACATCAATAAACACATCTACATATTCATTCTAGAATCTAAGTTATATGAATGATAAGTCTTGTGCTTACATGATTTTATCTATCTCTACAATAGGTTAATATTTTTATTTGTTTAGGAAATTTTATTTGATTATTATAGACTACATAGCACTTGGAAATTTAAATTCTTTCTGACATAATTAGGGCAAGAGTTTTGTTACAACAGGAATAGTTGTAGCCTTTCCCATTAGCAATAAAATTGCTTCAAATAAGCGGTCATATTCTTTGTCTAAAACCTGCTTTCCCATTAGCTCAATTCTTTTTCATTTTTGGTTTGTTCAATCTAATCTAACGATGAAGCCCTTAACAATTCAGCCAGAAACATTCCCAGCTTATAATGAGCGAAATTTGGATAGAAATATCATAAATAAGGTCTCAAGCTTGGAAAAAGAAATAATAGATGCCACAACTGAGACATATATAGGTAGCAAATTCTTCACATACATAGAACTATGCAATGACGATGACATAATTAGATACCATGAAAAAGAAAAATACTCATGATCAAGATCCTGCCACAATTCATCAATCCAATACAAGAAAATCTAATGCTTTATCCTCTCCCATATCCCTCAGCCTGGAATCCCATTTAAGCTCCTTTTTGCCATGCTTATTCCTTTTTTTATCACCTCCTGGCTCTATAAGCAACACCTACAACTAAGCATAGATAATATTCCAATCTGTAAGGCTAAAAACACTTACAAATTTCA
This sequence comes from Lumnitzera littorea, assembly GCA_024138015.1. Lineage (NCBI taxonomy): Eukaryota > Viridiplantae > Streptophyta > Magnoliopsida > Myrtales > Combretaceae > Lumnitzera > Lumnitzera littorea. Next base: position 46,124,468 of record JAMXBB010000007.1, on the reverse strand, counting down.
ATATCAGAATGAATAGACAAAGAATCTATATAAGCAATCCCTCTAAGAAATAGAAAAATAAAAATAAAAACAATGTAATGCAAAGACCAATAATAGAAAAAATATGGAAATTGAGTGATACCTTAAACAAAGCAAAATATACACCAATTAACCATTTCGCCACATTTGCTTCATCAACTTCATTATTGAGGCAAATTTGACTAAAGGAAAATGACCTGCAATTACAGGGTAATATTGTGTTCAATTCACTTAAAAAACCAAATTTCTAGTGAAATTATGCCAAATATTTTATGGTGCTTATAGCATGACATATGAGTTTCCCTCATAACAAACATTGAAAACCAATATTAAGCTGTTTAGAGATATTGCATTTATACATACTTTTAGAAGAGATAAAGGATAGGAGCAAAAGTTCATCCTACATACCGAGAGCCTTATAAAAGAAGGCCAATGCATTTGGCATTGCCATTGAATCAATGAATCTTCCATGAGGTTCCACCAAAATTTACGGTGATGATGATAGAGATATAATTGAAAAGAAAATTACTGATCTAGAAATGGAGAGACTTATGACATGACATTTTGCCTATCAATCCCAAATGTAGTTGAAAAAGGAAATAATTCACCTCGTGGATCACCATAGCCTATGAAAGAAATGTCTAGGAAGTACATGTTGAAAAAAATGAAAGAAAGAAAGAAAAAAAGAAGCTACATAAAAGCTGGAATGAAAAAGATTAAAAAGAAAAAAAATAGTCTTAGTAAATTCTTTGCACTTAGTAAAATCTAGTTTTTGTGTAAAGAATTCAATTGGTAGAAGTGATAATTTTATTATTTTTCTAACAATTTCCCACTAAAATGAGTCCATAATTCAGAAAAAATTAAGATTTACAATTCACCTGGACAATGCATTTTGCTTTTAGTAATTATGTGTTCCATACACTTAAAAATAACATAATTAATTTACTACTTGAGAAAGCAAAAGCTTAGAGCTTCCATAGAATTCAACACAAATAAAATTCAAAGTACATTTTGATGGCTATTGACTCTTATCCTTAGAGATAGAATATGTTATAATATAAAGGAGAGCACGGTGTTCAATAATCTGTAAAAAAAAATGAGACTCGAAACATGTCAACAACTCCACCAAACAAATTAAGTGCATGTAAGAACCAACTAGAGAGGTAAATAGCATTTCAATGCTAAAAAGAGGGGGAAACTAAAGATATTAGCCAAAAAATAAATAAATAAATTGACACATCTAGTATTCTTCTTCCATCCCTACTTTTATCAAACAAATTGTACACATTACATGCTAATCACAACAGTGGATAAAACCAGTTTCTGAATCCTAAATTATATGGCACATTAAGTCTTAAAACAACATATATACATGCATATATGTATAGATACATATATAAATAAAATCCAATGGTAAATTCAGATCCAGCAACAGATTAAACCATAAAATTTACAGAAGCGTTTTCCGAAATTATAGACTCAACTTCCATGTTGAAAAGCGGATGAAAATTTAAGAGAAAAATTGAATCCTTGTGAAACCTTACTCATGATGTTGAAGGCTTGGGTCTTTGAAAAGGTCGCTTGTGCCAATGGAGATTCGCAGACTCGCCGTGGACGATGCACACCTACTATGATTGCATACTAGACTCTAAAGGAGAAAACCTAATCGGTTATGATGCTTAAGATTTAGAAAGCGGGGATGGGGGATATATATAATCTTTCAAGCGAAAGAGAAATTGATGGATTCAAAATTGGGATTCCCCCTTCTTCCTTCAATAAACAAGAGTCCAGCTTCCAATGACAAAGGATCGTCTTACTGCTACATGTCCCTATCTAAGGGGGGAGGAGAAATAGGTCTGAATTGGGAGAGAGAAAGGTACGTTGTAACTTATTAGGTACAGAATCCACTAAAAATGGATAAAAAAAGTGAAGGGTGGGTTTTTTCCCGCTCCAGTATTTTAAGTAAAATATTTCCCCTTTTTTAACCTTGGTAATGTAATGCATGGCTTTTTTTTTTTTTTAAAGAAGGTTTTTATTGAATTTTTTTAAAACAATACACAAATCAAATAATATAATAACATAGTATAGTCCTTACTACAAACCTCACCAATTATCTATTTCATGCAACATGTAATAAACATAACTAAAACACATGAAAACTAGCTTTACAAAATCTATAAACATCAGTCAATAGTTGGATCAATTAAATTGACTCACCAATTCAGACTCCAATTTTGTTCAAGGTAATTAAGCTTACTAACCCCCTTAAGGCCTCCAACCTGATCGACTTTAACTAACTTAAATCAAATCGAGAATGACTTAGACTAAATTAACAAGATGTCATATTGTAATATCAAGGACAAAGTGCTAACATTTCATAATTGCTTAACCAGTTTACAAGCAAGATTACGATACATACCACTTTTAGTCATACAAGACATGCTTGGTAGGTATGTAGCGACCTCGAGTGCTACTTATTAGAAAATTAGAATTAATAAATCTAGCTAATATATAAACATAGCTTGATGATTGTTAAATATTGGTTATGCTAGATCATTCAATCCAATATGACAATACCCTTTGACTAGGGGACAACTACAATTGTATGATTCGTAGAATTTCATAAGAAATGATAATAATAATCGACAAACAAAATGGACATACTATGCATAATATAATATACTATTCATTCATAATATTAATGTGACAAAAATACTTAGATCGTAAATAAAATAGTATTGTAGTACACCAAATCGACATTTGAGACTTATGTAGAGGATACGAACATTAATATATAAGTTTATAATAAAATAGAAAAGAGTGACCTAACTTGAATACAATAGAAAATAGAAATTTAGCCCCAACATTTATATATATATATAACCAATATTCCGAATTACGATATAATATATATAAGGAAACTTTTATATAAAAGTAATATTATAAAATAAGATAATCGAATAATTGAATAGCAGTAATCAAATACTAATGAATACTTATTTCCACACTAATAACAAAAAATAATAAATAAAAATAATACGTTATGTAAAAAGTACCAAAGATGCAACCAGAATGGCTTGTAAATTTAAATCGAGACAAAATCACCGAATAAGCACGATTTGACATCAAATGAGAACCTAACATAAGCAACAATTATAGAATTATAATTTATTTAATAAAATATCCCAAATAATTAATCAATACTAATTACCAAAAAAGCTTGGAATGCGGGAAAAAAAAAATTACGGGAAAGCTATCAGCAAATCTTATCAAGCTCACTAAAGAATACTAGGCAAAAGAAATTAGAGTAGTTCAACACTTAGAAATTTAAATGAGCAAGAGAGATGGAGTCCACATGTTAGGGCTGATAGAAAATTGAAGGGGTGAATGGTCAGGGGAAATGATGAGAGATTGGGGAGATGGCTAGTAGGGAGAGAATTGAGAGGGGTGGCGTCCAGTTCGAAATGATTGGGGGGAAAAGAGTCGTCGAGGCAAGAAAGTGTTCAAGGAGAGTAGAATTGGGAAAGGGAAAGAGTAGACAGGGGGGTAAGGTCGGTAGTTAGTAATGAAGGGTGAAGGGAAATGTAAGTCTTAAAGTTAAGCCAAGTAACTGTAGGATTGAACTTAGAACACAAAGTTTAGGACGATCGGTTAAAAGATCCGATTAAACCCAAATTATAAACTATTAATAGAAAAATTAGTAAAAACGACCTTGTAAACTTGAATTTAAGAAAATAAGTAATAAAATAGAAGACTATAAAATTTTCAAATTTTAAGTATAATAATTGTTAATTACCGAAAAGACGAAAAGTGTAATCTAATAACTAATAAATCACTAGAGATAGATTATATGTATACTAAAAATTATAGAATGACCTAAATAATAATTAGGAATGTTCACATGTACCCTACATGTATTTACGTGTAGATAAAAATACGCGAAATTACTTAAATTGGCCAAAAATTTAGTAAATAATTAAAATTATTAATTAATTGAGGAAAAATCAGAAAAAAATCAGAAGGATAGGGAATGATGAATATCTGGTCGTGGCAAGTTAGGAGCTAAAGAAGAAAAATTAGCCAATTAGAATCAAGCAACAAAAAAGCCAAAAATTAAGGGATTTGGACAATGTCTTATCTAATTTAATGCATATTAATTACCATCAAGCTCTATAAATAGGGAAAAAATTCATAGAACTCCTTTGGACAGTTAGGAATCAAAGAAAAATAGAGAGCTTTGAAAATTCAAGAGAAAAACCAGAAAAAAAAAAGAAAGAAAAACTGTGCAGTTAGGGTTAGTGAGCCAAACTCACACACCACCACCACCACTGTTACGCCCCGAAGTCGCAGAGTCGCAACAGTCCCGCCGTATAAACCATTCTATGATAATAACTGGCCTCACAATGCCTACCATAGACATGATCTACACAAGGCGTCGACAACTCCTCGCTTTGAAGTAAACAGTCTGATTAACATTTATACTACAATTATGATAAATATTACAAATTTCTAATAAACATATATAATTATAAGTAAGTCCACAGAGCTTCCCAAGAAGTTTTACATAACACAACAGTTCACTGAATTACATAATAACTATCATTCTTTCATCCTTAACCACAAGGTCACTCTAGTTACACATTATACTAAGTAACTTGATCCTCATACCCCCAGCTTAAAAAAGACTAACCTCTAGGTAATTGTAAGGCGGCATTCTACTTGAATTGTTCAGAGATCAAAACCTACAAAAAGATCTATAAGGGTATGAGCAACTACAGCTTAGTAAGTTGAATTGGAAACTTATGAATGCATACAAGCACAAACAAGATTATCAATCAATTATTTTCATGCAATGCAACAATCAAGTGTCATCGCACAACGTAATCCGATCCGTTGTGAAATCAGAGAAATTTCGTCCACTCTAATCCTGGTTGAGAAGTTCCATGTTATCCAACAGCTCACAACCAAACCCAGGCTTGTGCAATGGAGACCTCGCTTCTCCCGCGACTACCTTCGAACCATTGACTCCACCCTCGCCGCGACCTCCTCTCCTGTCACTTAGTTCGACTAAGGATGAAGAATGGACCATTTTGCAATCCTACGCTATCCCTTTCGAAGGGGTTGGTATTTGGTTGGAGAATCCTATGATCCCCTAACGGGTTGCAATGCATGATGTTTTTTATTCTTAGAGTCAAATAACATTAAATTTCATTTAGGGTGTTCAAACAATTTCACACCAATTCAATCATAACACAAAATCACTCACATCACAATTTCAGTACGAATTCAGATACATCAAACACATGCGTAAACTACTTACAATCGCAACCATATACAAGCCTAAGTCTCCGAGTACCATAAAAGTAGTACTCTGTTACAATAAGTAATAACCCAACTTACTTGAAATTGTTTAATCGCTCGATCCCTTAGTCGCAAGTTGATTTGTCTCTGGGTGTCCTATAATACAAATAGATCTTTTTAGTACTTATATTTTATGAATTCATATTCTAAGTTATATTTTAAGTCATTTTTTTTGTATATACCTATTACATACTAATAATTCGTTGTACTCTATTTCGGGATTCGAATCCTAAATTAGATTTTTAATTTTAATTCTTAAGTCTTAAATATGCTCGAATCCCAGTGTGACATTAATCACATTACGCTTGAGTATTCAAATATCCTATTGGGTCTTAATTCGGTATTCTAAACTATTTGGTACACGCTAACTCTAATTAAGGTATCGGATTTATTCCCGACATGAGAAAATCTTACATTTTGAGACATTTACTTAAAATTAAATGTTATTTCAGATTTATTATTTTTCTGATTTCTATTATAATAATATCTAAATAACCCTAATTTTTTAGATTTATTAATTTTCAATTTCACATATTACTAATTTCTTACATTAACTACCTAATTCCCTCAATTAACCATACTTAATACTCCAAAGGCTAGGATTAGGTTTCCACATCAGAGATTAGCATCCTTAAACATTTCATTACTAACTAAATCAATAATTAGTATTTTAATCACCTAATTAACCCAAAATTACCCAATTTTTCCATCATTTTAGGGCTAAAAATTAACTTAAAAATTTAGAAAATTAATTTTAAAAAAATGGCTTCATGGCACTATTCTATATCACATGAGCATCCTACAGAAAAAAAATTGAGCTCCAAACTACACTCCTAAGCCTATTTATTTCTAGTTCTAATCATGCTCGGTTTTATTCAATTTGTTAAGGACCCTATATTTCCAGACGTGATTAAACTAAATCACTATTTTTCCTTAAATCTACATACAATAAAACCTCAGAATAATAAGTTTCATAATTTTCTAGGCAGAATAACTATTTTTATGAAATTATACAAAATCGGAACAATTATGGGACTCACCCTATTCGATGCTTTCTGGTCGTCCAAACCCGATCCAAGGTTGTCGTCCGGCCTAGACGGTGGGTCTAGAGTAGGGTGGTGGTGGTGGCTCAGTCCCAGGTGGTTGTGAGATGTGGGTTTGATTCACTTGCTCAATCTGCACAGTTTTCTTTTCTTTTTTTGTTTTTTGAATTTTCTCTCAAATTTTTTAGTCTCTCGATTTTTCTCAGATTCCTTACTGCCCAAATGAGTTTTGGAAAATTTTCCCCTATTTATAGACGATTTTTGCAATTATTATGCATTAATTAGACATGACTTTGCCTAATTTCCTTGATTTTTTACCTTTGTGTTGCCTAATTCTAATTGATTGATTTTTATTTGGCAAATCCTAACATGCCACGACCTGATTTAGATCATCTTATCCTCTTCTGTTTTTTTTTTCCATAATTAATTTATAATTTTCTTTAATTATTTACTTAGTTTTTGGCCAATTTAGGTAATTTCGCGTATTTTTATCTACACGTAAATACATATGGGGTATACGTAAACATTCCTAATTATTATTTTGGTCATTCTAAAATTTTTAGTATACATATAATCTATCTCTAGTAATTTATTAGTTATTATATTACACTTTTCGCCTTTTCAGTAATTAGCAATTATTATGCTTAAAATTTGAAAATTTTATAGTCTCCTATTTTACTACTTATTTTCTTAAATTCACGTTTACAGGGTCGTTTTTACTAATATTTCTTTCAATAGCTTATAATTTGGGTTTGATCAGATCCTTTAACCGATCACCCTAAATCTTGTGTTCTAAGTTCACTCCTACGATTACTTGGCTTAGCTTTAGGGCTTATAACCACCCCATTCCAGACCCACCGTCTAGTCCAGCCGACACACTTGGACCAGAGTTGGATGGCCAAAAGGCATTGAACTTGGTAAGTTCCTTATCTGCTTTGGTTTTGTATAATTTCTTAAAATTAGTTATTTTGCCTAGAAAATTATGAAACTTGTTATTCTGAGGTTTTATTGTATGTAGATTTAGGGAAAAAATAGTAATTTAGTTTAATCACGTCTAAAAATGTAGGGTTCTTAACAAATTAAGTAAAATCGAACATGATTAGAACTACAAATAAATCGGCTTAGGAGTGTAATTTGGAGCTCAATTTTTTTTCTGTAGAATACTTAAGTGATATAGAACAATGCTATGAAACCATTTTTTTTAAATTAATTTTTGAAATTTTTAAGTTAATTTTTAGCCCTAAAATGATGGAAAAATTGGGTAATTTTAGATTAATTAGGTGATTAAAACACTAATTACTGATTTAGATAGTAATTAGATGTTTAAGGATGTTAATCTCTGATGTGGAAACCTAATCCTAGCTTTTAAAGTATTAAGTATAATTAATTTAGGAATTAGGTAGTAATTGTAGAAAATTAGGAATATGAGGAATTAAAAATTTAATAAATTTGAAAATTTTGGGTTATTTAGATAATATTATAATAAAAATCAAAATATACTAAATCTGAAACAAAATTTAATTTTAGGTAATTGTATAAAAATGTAAGATTTTCTCACATTGAGAATAAATCCGATACCCCAATTAAGATTAATGTATACCGAATAGTTTAGAATAATAAATTAAGACTCAATAGAATATTAGAATACTCGAGCTTAATGTGATTAATTTCACATTAGGATTCGAGCATATTTAAGACTTCGAAATCAAAACTATAATCTAATTTAGGATCCGAATCCCGAAATAAGGTAGAAAGAATCATTAGTACATAATAGGTATACAAGGAAAAAAATGAGTTAAATTATAACTTAGAATATGAATCCTTAAAGTATAAGTACTAAATGACCTATTTGTATTATAAGATATCTAGAGACGAATTAGCTTGCAATTAAGTGATCGGGTGACTGAGAAATTTCAAGTTGGGTTATTACTTATTATAATAGAGTACTATTTTTATGGTACTCGGAGATTTAGGATTGTATATGGCTATGATTGTAAGTAGTTTACGCATATGTTTGATGTACCTGAATTCGTGCTGAAATTGTGGTATGATGGATTTTATGTTATGATTGAATTGGTGTGAATTGTTTGAAAACCCTAAGCGAAATTTAATCTTATTCAACTCTAATGACCTAAAATGTCATGTATTGCAACCCATTAGGGGATCATTAGGATTCTCCAACCAAATACCGACCCCTTCGAAAGGGATAGCTCAAGATTACATAATGGTCCCTTCTTCATCCTTAATCGAACTAAGTGATAATAGAGGAGGTCATGGTGAGGGTGAAGTCAATGGTTCGAAGGTAGTCGCGGGAGGAGCGAGGTCCCCATTGCACAAGCTTGGGTTTGGTTGTGAGCTACTGCATAACATGGAAACTCCTCAACCCGGATTAGAGTAGGTGAAATTTCTCTAATTTCACAACGAACAGGACTACGTTGTACGATGATACTTGATCGTTGCATTGCATGAAAATAATTACTTGATAATCTTATTTGTGTTTGTATGCATTCATGAGTCTCCAATTCAACTTATTGAGCTGTAGTTGTTTATACCCTTATAGATCCTTTTGCAAGTCCTGATTTCTGAATACTTTAAGTATTATGCCGCCTTATAATTACCCAAAGGTTAGTTCTTTTGAAGCTAGGGGTATGAGGATCAATTTACTTAGTAGTGATGTGTAGCTAGAGTGTCCTTTGTAATTAAGGATAAAAGACTGATAGTTATTATGTAAATTAGTGAACCGTTGTGTTTATGTAGAATTTCTTAGGAAGTTTTGTGGACTTTACATATAATTATATATGTTTATTCAAAATTTGTGATATTTACCATAACTGTAGTTAAACATTTAATCGGACTGTTTACTTCAAAGCGAGGAGTCGTCGACGCCTTGTATAGATCATGTTTATGATAAGTACTGTGAGGCCAGTTACTATCATAGAATGGTTTATACGGCGGGACTGTTGTGACTCTGCGACTTCGAGGCATAACAGTTCTCAGTTGGTATCAAAGCGTAGTTTTAGTGGACTTGCTTTGAAGCGTCATACTTTGAAAGAAATAGATATTATAGGAATATTGAAAGTGGGTAATATTAAGTGGGCAATAAAAGATTGTATTAAGCATATGCAAACATAAGTAACCATAATGTTTAATATAGGAAATGATAATTGGTTTAACTATAATTACAGGGTCGAAGGAGGGAACTAATACATAGTTGGATACGGTTAAGATAGAATGGAGAAGTATCCCCTATTGATTATAGGGTTAGATTACAACCATTATTGATGGAATTAGCTGATTGGAATATCTTTAGGACAGTTGATGAGATTATTGACAAGTTTCATGATAAGATGTGTTATAGCTGGAAGGATGAGTGGGCATGGATGGAGATGAGCCTAGGACCCCAGTATAATAGATATATTGCCATAGCAGCTTTTGAGTAAAGATAGTTGGAGACAGAGGAAATTATAACCTTGATGATGCCTTTACAGTATTTTCCCGCTAAGTTGGAGGATGGGAGACCATACCCAGCTAGTATTGCACACATCCCTGCTGACATTCCATACATTCCCAGACAATACCCACCAGGGATTATTGATTGGTTTCCTCAGTTTCCCGAACCTACTAGGGAAGGTATAGAGATACCATTAGACCCTGAACCTGAACCTAAGCCTAAGATACCAGAACCACCACCAAAAAACCCACCTCCAATTGAACCCCAAGAGGATGGAGTTCATGTTGAAAAAGACCCTAAGGAAGACCTAAAGGAGGGCCCAGAAGAAGAAGATCTAAAAGAAGATCTAGAAGAAAATCTAAAAGAAGACCCTGAGGAGGAGCAAGAGAATGAGAATGAACCTGGTGTAGATATACATACTATAGTTATGCAGGTGATTTCAAACATCACGATAGCTAAAGTAGGAGTTGGTGATACAGTCGAGTCGGATGATGATGATGTTCAGGAGGTAATTGTGATTCCTGAGACTTCAGAGCTGGTATTTGTAGACTCTGCATCAAATAGCGAACATGAGGATCACTCGATAGGAGGCTATGTGGATCACGATTCCTTTGATGGAGTAGCTATTACGGATTCAGAGGAGGATTAGCTTAGTTAGATGACCGACTTGTTTTGGTTAGATAGATTTTTAGATACGATCTAGTAGCAATTTTGATGGAAATTGATGTATTTTAGGGTCTTTTGATGTATTTTGACTTTTAATGTACTTTGTAGCTTTTGGATCAAGTTAGATGTACGTTGTAATTAAGTTTGATATAGCCAGTTGATGTAATCTTTTGTCTTGTACAGTTGTAAAGATCGAGTCTATACTAGATTATGTAAGTAATGATGTAATCGAGTTATAAATTTGATGTATGTATTCGAAAGTTATCGAGTTGTATCTTTTGTTTTGAAGTTGTAATGATGATAAGGTAAGGTTGAATGAAATATATAGTGGAAGTTAGAGTACTAAGTACGTTGATTACAATGATATTGTCATCACTATTTTATATGAGTATATATTGCAAGCATTTATTAATTTATAAAAATTCTCTAAACAAAAGTAGGGATAACTTATAGATAGATATGAATGTAGGGTTATAAGTTAAACTATTAAGCAATTATAGCTAAAGCTGGAAATGGGAGTAGTCAAGGAGGAATTGAAGGAAATCAAAACCCTCCACCACGAGCACCATCACCACCGAGAGAACAATATAGACAAGATTTACCCCCACCGCCTTTACAAGAGAATATGCCTATTGGACAAATACTTGCCTGTATGCATACGATGATGAGACAGCAAGGAATGTTGATTCAACATCTTATAACGAGTGGTATTGTAGGAAATAAGAAACCCCAAGAAGTTGAACAACGAATAGAGCAACCTCAAGAAGTAAATAAACTTCCTGAGTTTATAAAGACCAACTATTACTTTGAAGGGGAGATGGGTAGGCCAAATGTAGCTGATGATTGGCTAGCCCAAATTGAACGAAGTTTTGAGGCTTTTAGGGTCCCTAAATCTCAAAGGTTATCTTATGGCACATTTATGTTAAAGTTAGCTGCGAGAGTATGGTGGGACTCGAGAGCAAGGCAACTTGGAAATAACATTGATTGGCAACAATTTAAGGAGGAATTCAGGAAGGAGTATTTCCCTCATAGTGTTCAAAATAGAATGGTGCGAGATTTGTTTGAACTGAAAAAGAGAGGTATGAGTGTAACCCAGTATAAGACTGAATTTAATAGATTGTTACAATAAGTACCTAGCTCATACCGAGATAATGTTGAGTTGAAGAAATATTTGTTCCTTACCGAATTTGACCCCATAATGTGTTGTAAACTGTTGGATTATGGTTTCACCACTTACAATGAAGTGGTAGATAAGGCAAGACAACTGGAAGATAATCATGTGAGGATGCAAGTAATGTGGAATCAAAAGATCAACAAAGGATATCGACCTGGTCCATCATTTAAGAGATCATACCTTGGTGCTGCTAGTAGCAGTTCTGGACAGAAGAGAAGGAGAAGAGTAACTCTGGCTAGTAGCCCAACACAGTCAATGCCTAATTTGAGTTTTTATGACAAGGATGGTAATGTCAAATGCTGGAAGTGTAGTGCAAATCATTTCCCGAGAAATTGTGCTCAGCTTAAGGGAAAATGTTTTATATGTGAGGATTTGAACCATATACTGAAGGCATGCCTTAGGATGAAATTAGTAAAGTGTAATAAATGTGGTAAGAAGGGCCATTTCTCCAAATACTGTCTACAGTTTAGATAAGGAGCTAAGCGAACGAAAGGTTTTGATAACATTACTACACCTGCTCATGTCTTCGCTCTAGAGGATATGGGAGTTGAGGAGAATGAGGATTTTTCAAAATTTATGGAGAAATATTACCATAATGATGTCAAGGAGATCATGGGAGTCAAAGAAGAGAATGATGAAGGACTTGTAATTAGTATGTACTCAAACTATCTATTGTAATGATATTTTTAAGTGTGAATTAAATTAAAGTATTTGCATTTCAAGATTTATGAATGCTAGTATAATTAGTAATCATAGTATTAGTAAATTCCAGGACATGTGTTGATAAATGGATAACTTGCTTTTGTGCTATTTGATACCGGTGCATCTCATTCCTTTGCAAGTTAGAAATTTGTAAATGAACAAGAAATTAGTGTGATTATTGTTAATACAACTTATAAAGTTAGAACTCCGACTGGGGAGAAAGTAACAACTCGAGAAGTAGTAGCTGATAGTAGAATAAAAATTCAGGAGAAGGAGTATCCTATAAGTCTTGTAATATTACCTTTACATGATTATGATGTAATAATGGGAATCGATTGGTTGTCTAAAAATAAAGCCATTATAGAGTGTAGGAATAAAATTATCAATCTTAATGAGGGAGAAATGATATTCTAAGGAAAGGCTGGTGGAAGTAAGTTGAATTTATCAGTGATTGAGATATGTGATAAACTGTTTGAGAGACACGTAAAGAAGAATGATTGGAACTTTTGCTAGGTGTTTGCTATTGATGTAAAGAAAGAGATACCCAAAGTAGCAGACATACAAGTAGTGAATGAATTTCCAGATGTATTTCCGGAGGATTTACTAGGTTTAGACTCATCCCGAGAGTTGGATTTTACTGTAGAGTTAGTTCCTTAAACTGAACCTATTTCTAAGGCTCTATATCGGATGTCACCTATGGAACTTCAGGAACTAAAGAAGCAGCTTCAGGAGCTATTAGATAAGAAGTTTATTCGACCGAGTGTTTCGCCATGGGGAGCACCAGTATTGTTTGTGAAAAAGAAGGATGGTACTACGAGATTGTGTATAGACTATCAGGAGTTAAATAAGGTTACCATTAAGAATAGATATCCGTTACCTCGCATTGATGATTTGTTTGACCAACTACAAGGTGCAACTGTGTTTTCTAGAATAGATTTAAAATCAAGATATCATCAATTACGAGTTAAGCCGGAAGATGTGCATAAGATTGCATTTAGAACTTGATATGGTCATTATGAATTTTTTGTGATGCCATTTGGCTTAACGAATGCCCCGGCTATATTCATGGACCTGATGAACCGCATATATCAACTATATTTGGATAAGTTTGTCGTGGTGTTTATTGATGATATTTTGACTTATTCAAAAACCAAGAAGGAGCATGCAAAGCATTTACGATTAGCATTACAGAAGTTGAGAGAGAATAAATTGTATGCTAAGTTAAGTAAATGTGATTTTTGGTTGGATAGAATTTCTTTTTTAGGTCATATTATATCTAGTAAAGGAATCTCTGTAGACCTAGATAAAGTGAGAGCAGTAATGGATTGGAAGCAACCAACTACTGTGACTGGGATAAGGAGTTTTCTAGGTATGGCTGGATATTATCGACGATTCATAAAGGATTTTTCCAAAATTATCAAATCATTGACTCGACTGACCCAGAAGGATATAAAGTTTGAATGGAGTGAAGATTGTGAAATGAGTTTTTAGGAGTTGAAGAAACAACTGGTTACAACACCAGTATTAACATTACCTGATCCTGATAAGCTTTATAATGTATACAGTGATGCTTTACGGAATGGATTAGGTTGTATATTAATGCAGGATAGAAAAGTTGTTGCATATGCATCAAGACAATTAAGGCCACATGAGAAGAATTATCCAACTCATGATTTAGAGTTAGCAGCTGTGGTGTTTGCTTTAAAGATTTGGAGACATTATCTCTATGGACAACGGTGCGAGATGTACACTGACGATAAGAGTTTGAAGTATTTCTTTACTTAAAAGGAGTTGAATCTAAGACAAAGAAGGTGGTTAGAATTGATTAAAGTTTATGATCTGAATATAAATTACCACCCTAGAAAGGCCAATTTGGTGGCAGATGCATTAAGTCGAAAGAATTATGAACAGGTTGCCTTACTATTAACACCTCAACATGAACTAGTGCAAGAATTTGAGAAGATGCAAATTGGGTTTGATTGGTGTGAACCCAATAGTCAGTTGATGAATTGGGAATTGCAACCTACTTTATTAGAGAGAATAAAGCAAGAGCAAGAGGAAGATAACGATCTGATGGAGATAAAAGAGAAATTAAGTAACGAACAAGACTCTGACTTTAAGGTGGATAATAGAGGTATAATAAAGTTTAGAGGAAGAATATGTGTACCACAAGATGCTGACATAAGGAAGCAAATTTTGGATGAAGCACACATTACAAGTTATACTATGCATCCGGGAGGAAATAAAATGTACCAAGATTTAAAACTCATGTATTGGTGGAATGAGATGAAGAGAGAGGTGGTACAGTATGTATCAGAATGCATTACATGGCAACAAGTTAAAGCAGAACACCAAAAATCGGGTGGACTATTGTAACCTTTAGAAATATCGAAATGGAAATGAGACCTTATTACTATGGATTTTGTGGTAGCATTACCAAGGACTCAAGTTAGATATGATTCCATTTGGGTAGTCGTGGATAGACTAGCGAAGAGTGCACACTTCTTACCTTATCGAACGGGTGATTCAATGGAAAAGATGGCTAGGCTATATGTCTGAGAAATAGTAAGGTTACATGGTGTAACTGAGAGTATTGTTTCTGATTGGGATAGTCAATTTGTATCCAGATTCTAGGAGAGTTTACATAGAGCTTTAGGTACAAAGTTGCAGTTTGGTACAGCTTATCACCTACAAACAGATGGGCAGTCTGAACGAACAATTCAAACTTTAGAAGATATGTTACGAGCTTACGTGTTAGATTTTGGAGGTGATTGGGATAAATATTTGCCATTGATAGAATTTGCCTACAATAATAGTTATCATGCAACCATACAGATGGCACCTTATGAAGCATTATATGGGAGAAAGTGTAGATTGCTACTGTATTGGGACCATGAAGAGTACGCCATGATTAGACCAAACATGATTAATCAAACAAGTGAGAAGATTAAGATTGTTCGACAGCGAATGAAAGAAGCTCAAGACCGTTATAGGAGTTAGGCTAACTTAAAAAGAAGGCCATTGGAATTTGAAATTGGAGATCATATCTATATTAAAATAAGCCCATTCAAAGGACTTGGATGGTTTGGTTTAAAGGGAAAATTGAGCCTACGATACATTGGTCCATTTGAAGTATTGGAAAAAGTTGGCAATGTATCTTACCGAGTAGCTTTACCTCCAAGTTTATCGGGCTATCATAATGTATTCCATGTATCCATGTTAAGAAGATTCATTAAGAACCCGAATACGATAGTAGAGATAGAGCCAGTGGAGTAAACGAGAAATTTTCAACTTGTGAGACAACCCATAAAAATATTGGATAGTTGGGTTCAGAAGTTAAGGAATAGAGATATGGAGTACGTGAAGGTTCAATGAAACGAAGGTCCAGACTTGGAGATGACTTGGGAACCAAAAGCCGCGATGGTAGAGTAGTATCCATGGCTTTTCTAACTTCCAGGTTAATAAAAGTATGCAAATTATTGTATTTAGTCATTTAAGTGCAAATTAGATATATAGAAGTTTTGAGGACAAAACTTTTTTGAAAGGAGGTGGAATTGTAAGCCCAAAAGTTAAGCTAAGTAATCGTAAGATTGAACTTAAAACATAGGGTATAGGACGATCGGTTAAAGGATTCAATCAAACCAAAATTATAAACTATTGATAGAAAAATTAGTGGAAACGACCTCATAAACTTAAATTTAAGAAAATAAGTAATAAAATAGGAGACTATAAAATTTTTAAATTTTAAGTATAATAATTGTTAATTACCGAAAAAGCGAAAAGTGTAATCTAATAACTAATAAATCACTAGAGATAGATTATATGTATACTAAAAATTATAGAATGACCTAAATAATAATTAGGAATGTTCATATGTACCCCACATGTATTTACGTGTAGATAAAAATACATGAAATTACTTAAATTGGCCAAAAACTTAGTAAATAATTAAAGAAAATTATTAATTAATTGAGGAAAAATCATAAAAAAAATCAGAGGGATAGGAAATGATGAATATCTAGTCGTGGCAAGTTAGGAGCTAAAGAAGAAAAATTAGCCAATTAGAATCAAGCAACATAAAAGCCAAAAATTAAGGGATTTGGACAATGTCTTATCTAATTTAATGCATATTAATTACCACCAAGCTCTATAAATAGGGAAAAATTTCATAAAACTCCTTTATACAATTAGGAATTAGAGAAAAATAGAGAGTTTCGAAAATTCAAGAGAAAAACCAAAAAATAAAAAAAAGAAAGGAAAACTATGTATTTAGGGTTAATGAGCCAAACCCACACACCACCACCACCTAGGACTGAATCACCACCACCACCCCACTTTAGACCCACCGTCTAGGCTGGCCGACACACTTGGACCGGAGTTGGACGGCCAAAAGGCATCGAATCGGGTGAGTCCCTTATTTGCTCCGGTTTTGTATAATTTCTTAAAATTAGTTATTTTACCCAAAAAATTATGAAACTTGTTATTCTGAGGTTTTATTGTATGTCAATTTAGGGAAAAATAGTGATTTAGTTTAATCACATCTGAAAATATAGGGTTCTTAATAAATTAAGCAAAACCAAACATGATTAGAACTACAAATAAATCGGTTTAGGAGTATAGTTTGGAGCTCAATTTTTTTTTCTGTAGAATGCTTAAGTGATATAGAACAATGCTATGAAGCCATTTTTTTAAAATTAATTTTTGAAATTTTTAAGTTAATTTTTAGCCCTAAAATGATGGAAAAATTGGGTAATTTTGGGTTAATTAGGTGATTAAGACACTAATTACTGATTTAGATAGTAATTAGATATTTAGGGATGTTAATCTCTGATGTGGAAACCTAATCCTAGCCTTTAGAGTATTCAGTATTAAGTGTAATTAATTTAGGAATTAGGTAGTAATTGTAAAAAAATTAGAAATATGAGAAATTGAAAATTAGTACTATGAGGAATTGAAAATTTAATAAATCTGAAAAATTAAGGTTTTTTAGATAATATTATGATAAAAATCAGAATACACTAAATCTGAAACAAAATTTAATTTTAGGTAATTGTATAAAAATGTAAGATTTTCTCACATCGGGAATAAATTCGATACCCCAATTAAGATTAGTGTGTACCGAATAGTTCATAATACTAAATTAAGACTCAATAGGATATTAGAATACTCGAGCTTAATGTGATTAATTTCACATTAGGATTCGAGCATATTTAAAACTTCGGAATCAAAACTATAATCTAATTTAGAATCCAAACCCCGAAATAGGGTAGAAAGAATCATTAGTACATAATAAGTATATATGGAAAAAAATGAATTAAATTATAACTTAGACTATGAATCCTTAAAGTATAAGTACTAAATGACCTATTTATATTATAGGATACTTAGAGACGAATTAGCTTGCAATTAAGTGATCGAGTGACTGAGAAATTCCTAGTAAGTTGGGTTATTACTTATTGTAATAGAGTACTATTTTTATGATACTCGGAGACTTAGGATTGTATATGGTTGTGATTATAAGTAGTTTACGCATGTGTTTGATGTATTTGAATTTGTGCTGAAATTGTGGTATGATGGATTTTGTATTATGATTGAATTGGTGTGAATTGTTTGAAAACCCTAAGCGAAATTTAATCTTATTCGACTCTAATGACCTAAAATATTATGTATTACAACCCGTTAGGGGATCATTAGGATTCTCCAACCAAATATCGACCCCTTTGAAAGGGATAGCTCAGGATTACATAATGGTCCCTTTTTTATCCTTAATCAAACTAAGTGACAGGAGAGGAGGTCACGGCGAGTGTGAAGTCAATAGTTCGAAGGTAGTCGCGGGAGGAGCGAGGTCTCCATTGCATAAGCCTGGGTTTGGTTGTGAGCTGTTGCATAACATGGAAACTCCTCAACCCGGATTAGAGCGGGTAAAATTTCTCTAATTTCACAATGGACCGGACTACGTTGTGCGATGACACTTGATCGTTGCATTGCATGAAAATAATTACTTGATAATCTTATTTGTGTTTGTATGCATTCATGAGTCTCCAATTTAACTTACTGAGCTGTAGTTGCTCATTCTCTTATAGATGCTTTTGCAGGTCTTGATTTCTGAATACTTCAAGTATTATGTCGCCTTACAATTATCTAGAGGTTAGTTCTTTTGAAGCTAGGGGTGTGAGAATCAATTTACGTAGTAGTGATGTATAGCTAGAGTGTCCTTTGTAGTTAAAGATGAAAGACTGATAGTTGTTTTGTAAATTAGTGAATCGTTGTATTTATGTAGAATTTCCTGGGAAGTTCTGTGGACTTTACATATAATTATATATGTTTATTCAAAATTTGTGATATTTACCATAATTGTAGTTAAACATTTAGTCGAATTGTTTACTTCAAAGCGAGGAGTCGTCGACGCCTTGTGTAGATCATGTTTATGGTAGGCATTACGAGGCCAGTTACTATCATAGAATGGTTTATGCGGCAGGACTGTTGCAACTCTACTACTTCGGAGAGTAATAGAAAATAAATAAATAAATAAATATATATATATATAAAAGGAAGTAGGGGATGATGGGACAAGGGAGAGAGAGGATGGAAATGATGAGGTGAGAGAGAGAGAGAAGTAATGATGAGCAAAGAGTAAAAAAAAAGAGTACTAATAAAGGAAAAGGCAATTGTGGCTAAGGAAGAAAATGAAATATAGTTAGGGTAGAGTAGATCATTCTAGAACTTTCTAGAATGTAGGCTGGTGTTTACATAGAAAAAGAAAATAAAGAATTAATTAAAATAAAAATATATATACAGTATTTAGGATAATAACTCTTTTATAAAAATATCATAATATAAAATATTAATAAAGTCCTTATATCCTATATATAAAATAAAATTTAATATACTTAATGTATACATAAAATAAGGATTTTTGAATAATCAAATCGAAACCTTAATTTAGATTTTTATACTAAAGAAACACTTAGAATGAAACTGGAATTACCTAGATTTTACTAAAATGAGTAATTAACTACTAAGAAGCAATTTCTAACAATACTAATTTAAAGGATTTTACAATTTAATTAAATCACTAAATTAACTAGGGTGTTTCAGAGAGCCCTATTTGAAGGGCCCTATTAGTAGCTGACCTAAGGGCTTAATGTGTTAGAGAAACTATGGCTCATAAAATATTTGGATGAGTTGGATATATAGACACACACACATACACACATTATGATGTCTTTTCAAATAAGCTCCTCCATTTTTTAAATTTTTGGATTATACAATTTACACATGGCACTTAGCCTAATTTTTCAAAACCTAATCAAACAATTTAAATTATCTAAAAATGGATAGAAACCCACTCAAATTTGGGATACCTTAACATGTAGTGCTCAAGAGTTATATGTACCTGACTATTACACCATTAGCATATTTGGAGTATAATAGTTTAAGTAGTATCAAAACATTAAGTTTCAAATTGATTTAGGAGCGTTTATAGGTTAAGGAGTGAGAGTATGGTCAATCGAATATATTGTGAATCATAAGTGTGTGACATTTTAGTTAATAGACTTAAACTAATTATAACTTACAAACAAGAATAAGACACCTAATTCAATATAAGACAATTGAATTTTATCTTTTATTATTAATTTGAAACTAGAAAACTGGAATTTTCTTATGAAAGTGTCATAACTTGAAACCTATTGTATATACTTATGGTTTGTAATTAATCATGCTTGTTCATTTGACTATTTCGTGTAACGTGAGACCATATTAAATAGACAGCTAGGAGAAACCCCCATGATTAGATTATTCCCATTCCCCTGACCCCTTAAGAAGGAGATGCAAACCCACTACCTCACTACCACCTCCCCTAGCTATGCCTCAGGACACTATCCAATTGCTTAATCTTATTACTCGAATGTCAGGAGTGATCAAGGAGCAAAACCAACGCACTGTTTATAATCATCAATAGAAAGTGGAGACTATGGCATTAGCTCCTATTAAACTACCAAATTTTGTCAAGCTAGTTCCTTATTTTGATGCGAAGGTTGTAGATCTGATTACTCCTGAAAATTGGATCCAAAAGCTAAAGAAAGCTTTTATTGCATAGGGTGTATCATTGGAGAGGAGGTTGGACTTTGCATATGATGAGGAATGATGCAACAAACTGGTAGAGATCTACATGTTGTAGCACTAGTGGGCTAGTTACTTAGGAAGCATTGAAGGATGCATTTTATGAGAAATTCTTTTTCAAGACATTGAGAAAGAAGATTCTACAAAAGCTTATGTATCTAAAGCAAGCAAATACATTTATCGAAGAGTGTAGATGGCTAATTTTGTATTGAGCTAAGTCCACTATTAATTCATTATTAATTTATTATTGACTCATTATTTATTTAGACTTAACTCCTTGAGCTAAGTGATAGGGCTCAGGAAGTCTGGTTCATAATTGAGATGACTTAGAGAGATTTAACTTGATAAGCTTGAAATAAGGTTTATTAGACCAGTCTATTCATTCCTAACCTGTCTTAGGCAGGCTTGCCTACCCAATAAGAAAGGCTATTGGCCTTAGGTCCATAGTAAGCTCATAAGGATAAGCTTGAATGAGTAAGCTTAATCTTAACTGTTGATCATCCATGTGATTTAATAGTTGCCATCAAACCTAAGGGTCTATAATTCCTAACCCTGCCTCTTTAATGGACACTTCATAAGCTCTAAAGATCGGCGAAATAATATTATCTTATGAATTCTCAACTCTTAAAGATAAAAACAACTCTTAAGTGAAGGACAATTCAACGCTCAATCAAGAACAGTAAGGTTGATGTCCAATAGCTCCCTCACATATCACAAGTATGCTTGAGCTACTAAGACTTCACGTTTCTCCTCTCAGCCATTTTTCTCCTAGTTTTCCTTACAAGTGCCATTCAAGAGTTGCTCCTCTAAAGTCAAGTACAGCATAACTTTCACATAGCTTCTATGTGACAATGCTATTTAGAACCCTATATTCTGCAAGGAAGTGCATTGCTTGCCAACATCATAGAGATGAAATTCATGCCCTTGCAATGGCACTCCATAACTTGACAACTCCATGGTCTTTTCACACTTAGGTGTTTGACTTGATTAGCCTGATTCATTCACCATCTAGAGGTTACGTTTAGATCTTGGTAGGAACAAAGTGTTTCACTAAGTAAGTAGAAGTAATACCCCCAAAGAAGGCAATTGGACCAACAATGGCATGTTTTATGAAGGAGCACATCATATATAGATTCTAAATATTGAAGTACATCTTCTTAGATAATGGAACACCTTTTGTCAATACACATGTGCAATAGTTGCTACCATCGTATAATATTGATCATGTGAAGTCCACTCTTTATTACCCTAAAGGAAATGGTTAAGCAGAAGCAATTGATAAGAGTCTCCTAAAATTACTTAACCGTATGGTGCATGTTAATTATAAGGATTAGCATGATAAGCTCCCATTAGCATTATAGGCATACGGGACTTCTAAGCGTAGACCAATGCAAGAAACCCGCTTCTCGCTAGTATATGGATTTGAAGTGGTAATGTTAATAGAGATCATGGTCCCTTCTGTACAACTAGCCATTAATGTGGAACTACAGCCAAATACCTTGCGTATGTTGGACTTAGAAGCACTAGAGGAAAGATGAGATATTACTAAGTGCAATCTTTCCAATTATTAACAAAAACTTAGCATAGTTTATGACCACTTCGTAAGGAAAAGATCCTTCCAGTGCGGCAACATTGTACTTCGCACAACAGAGCATATGCAACAAGATATTCCAACACCAAAGTTTACACCTAAGTAAGAGGGATTGTTCATTATTGAGGAGGTACATGATAGAAGCTATTACAAACTTCTCAATCCTAAGACAAACACTACTACAGCTCTTATTAATTTTTAATACATCAAGAAACTTCATTTATGATCATCATTGTACTAAAGTACTAGTAGTGAAAGTATTCAATTCATATTGAATGAGTTGCGTATTATTCCATTTTGCTTATGTTGCTGCAAAGTTATGAGTTTATTCTCCTTAGTGCACTAAGCTAATAAACATGTTATGAGAAGCATTCTATAAGAGGTAGTCCATACATCATTACTGATTGGTGGAAGCATTAGCTCCCGAGTACATGACGAAAAGATGTGTTTAAATGTTGCAAACTGGTAGCAGCACAACCCCAAAGTACACTAAACCAATTGTAACTAAGTAAAGCTAATAAGTCTTCTTAAGCAATGCATTAAACAATCAATTTTTTATCAACTCTCATGACAAAGTACTCTTGATGCAACACCCCCTTGGTAATTTGCATAAAATAGCCAAGTAGTGGTAGCACCACACTGGCTAAGAAAATAATAATTCTTTATCCTAGTCAAAGGTTGCCACTATTGCTACTGAAGAACGATAACAAGTAATACTCTAAAGAATCCTTTAGTATTATTGCTGCTAGTTGACAGCACTGCCTCCTAAGTGCATAATGTCCTAAATGCATAGTAAAAGGTCCCTTAAGCCAGTAAGAGTCTAAGTTACCTACATTCTAATAAATATAAAATAAAGACATTAAACCAAATGATATTTATTCTAAATGTTCGAGTTCAAAAACACTAAAATAAGCATGAATAACAAAAATGACTAAGATAATAATAACTTAGGAAAGTAACATCAAAACTATGTAGTAATATCCGGCTGCACAGAGGATGTAAGATCCTTATCACTAATAATTTTTCCTATTTTAAGCTCCAATGCTTCCAACTCTACTTTGAGCCTTACAACGCTATATGTCTTTATAGCAAGCCAGTAACTTATGTGCTTTCTCAGCTATATGCTCCATGCTTTTAACTTTAGATTGGAGAAGATGTGCACTAGTAATACTTTGAACTAACAGCTTTAGCTAAAGTTGCTCTTCTAACAATGATTCCTATGATTTGTTAAATAGCTTACTGACCTCTCCCAACAATTTTACCATTTCCATAAACACGCTAGTCCATAAGAAAGGTGACATAAACCAAAGCTCCCCCTCTAAAGCATATAAAGACTCCAACAAGTTCATAAGGTATGTAGGTACAATTAACCCATGGAACAAAGAAGTCTCTATTGATGTCTTTGATATAGTAACTAGAATTGTTTTATGAAGGAGAATAGTAGGCTAAAGACTAAGGATGATAGTGGGAAGAACCTCAATAGGAGCTAAGACATGTGAAGGAACTTGAACCCTAATGGGTACCACTAATGTAGTATCAAGCAAGATAGTACCATTTTGTATAGTATTATGTGTTGAAATCTTGCCTTCTTCAAAAGGAGTAATATTATGAGGATCTCCAAGAGGTGCAATGTCAAGAGCCACCTCCATCCTATCATCTCCAACAAGTATAAATTTAGCATCACCTTCCTCTATTGCATATTCCTTATCTAGTGTATTAGTGTCATCATCATCACCATGTTCAGAATGTATTGGGGAATTCTCGTAAGTGGGAGAGCGTCCATAATCAACCAAATCTTCATTGACATTTTCATCCCTTTCATCTAAAGTCTCATAAGCAGCGAGATAATCTTCAATGATAAGTTGCTTGCTAATTTTGTATCTATGAGGAACAGGGCAAGTGTACATAAGAATTGCATCCCAGTCAACAACGTCTTTATGGCAAGTTGGGGCATGATTTGTACCTACTCTCCTCTCACCCTATAGAAAGAAAGGTAAATAGAGGGATGAGTAAATATAAATTAAACAATAATATATGAAATAATAAGTAAAGCAAGTAATCTTCAAAGAAAAGGGGAAAGAAACTACCTCATGAAGTTGAATACGTTTAACTTGTGTAGTTTCTAGCAAATGGCACGAAGAATGTTTAGTTTTCAATTTAATAGGAAGATTGTGAGTAGGTCTTGACTCTGGTCTTCGAAGGTGAAGGAAAAAATCATATCTATAAATAACGACTTCTTCTAGGGTATCCTCTACCATTATACAGACATAAACCTGAAAATCCTCTAAACTACCCTCCTAATATGTTAACCAACTAAGGGAAGGCACTTCAACTCTATTGATGGAAGGAAAGAATAACTATCGTACATCAAGGAAGATTTCCCTAAAATCCTTTAGTGAAAGCAAATGGTAGTAAGAAACAAAGTCCTTAGAAAGGAGGAAGGAATCGAGGAACCCCCTAATCAAAGCCAAGTTAGTGAGCAACTTTGTGAGGGGAATATACCATGACAAGCTGCTCTAAGAAGCAGCCATGAGAATTTTTGCTATCCTGTAATGAGAACCCTGCATTAGTAACACCTATGTCCTTGCGCTTATCCACAAGGGTTATGATAGTGTTTGAATAAGAGGAATAGAACTTAGTGCAGTTCTCGTAACCTATAATGCTCTTCATGTAAGGCTTAAAAGTAAATTTGTTTGTAACGTCTACCACTTCAAGTAATAGGTGCAAGGGTCACTTTTCAACCTAAGCCCATGCCCTATAATGGATAACCTAGGTTTACTATGAACATTAGAGGATCTAAAATACCCTCAAAATCACTCAAAAAGAGTTGTAAGAAAACCAAGTCCACATACGAATATACTATATAACAACCTTTCGATTGCACTAAGGCCTCATGATATAAGTCTAGCCATCAATAAAATGAGACTAAGTAGAGAGGTGCTAAGGCAAATTGTTCCCCTTTAGCTATACAAATGGTAGTAGGAATAAATGGGGACATACACCTTCTTCAGGACCATCGAGGAATACATAAACTAACAACCATAGTGCAATAAATGCTACAAGCTTGTATCTACAATAAAAAAAAAGTGATTATTAGTAAGGGCTACAAATGACTTAAAAAATAATAAAATAGAATAAAGAGGAGAGAGAGGGAGTGAAGAGATATATGTATGACATGTTGATACTTACTCACACCTACAGCATGGCCCTAGGACTATGGTTTTATCTTTTTTAGAACTTTAAACAAAATGTTCAACCTAAGAGGAGAGTATGGATCTTTTTCTTCTATCTTTACTCACCTACAAAGTAGCCAATAATTTAACTTCAATACATTACTCTTCTTGCGTAGCAGGAACACTTGTGACATCAGTTATGCCAAATTCATGTAGCCTCAATAGCATGTACACATCTATTAGTGTTGGAGTAAATTCCCCTATGAAGCAATAAAAGTATAAGTTTGAGTGCTCCAACGTAAAAGGAAAGTTGATAACTCTGATTTTAAACATATTTCATATGGTGATTTTATAGCATTTCCCTCACATTTTTGGTTTTCTTTAAAGAAATTGATACTTAATTGAGTAAAATATTGATTTTAGGATTTAAATGCGTTCTAGGATCGAAAACGAAGAAAAGGAATCAAGTTTCACTCAATTTCGAGTTCAAACGAAGAAGTTATGAAATTTTGAAGTTGTGCAGAAATTTTGCCTTTGTGCAGAAAGTTACACGACCTGGGGACACGGCCGTGTCTGGTGACGAAAATAAAATCCATGTAATACACATATATAAGGGGATCTTAGGGTTTAAAAGAGAGGGAGACATTACAGAAACGAAAAGACACAAGAGACGAGAGGAGACTTGAGGAGAATATCAATCAAGAAGCAAGAACGACATCGATTTCAAGATTAGGGAGATTGTTCATCAAATCAAGAGGGGTTTTCATGTTTTATTTTATGTTTTTGATGAAACTCGTTTTTAGATTCGTTATGATAGCTTAGAATTCAAGTATTTAGGATTATGGAACCTAGGGTTTCATGTAACCCTTGGATTGAATTATAATTTCAAGAAAGTTTCTATCTTTTCTTGATTCAATTATGTCGTTTAGTTATGGATTGATAATTCTAGAGTATTAATATATGATATTATGCATGTTGATTGAGAAATTGCATGTGTGATTAGATCTAAGCATAATTGGAGAGAATTACATGTATACTTAGAGATAAGATACATGTTTCTTCCGGAAAGTTGATTGTTTGTGTGGGAATTCATTAAACATTAATGCAATTCTAAGTTATATTACTAAGTGAAGAGATTCCGGTAAATAATTTAGGATTAGGGTTAATATGCTTAAGAAAGATATTAGCTTTAATTATGAATCCCTCTGGTCAAGAATTATAGAAATTGAATTGAATACATTTTAGAAAAAAAGGTTACATGTTAAACACTAGGAGAAATAATTCCTAAATACATCATTGCATACTTGAAGTCGTTCGTAGTTTATTGCTTTCTACATTGCTTAGTTAAGTCTCATAATTAGTTTAGTTTATTAATTTCAGTATTTTTAATTCATTCAACTCGACATAATTTTCCGGTTAGATAATAAAGCTAAAGTTAATATTAGTACTCAAAATCTCTGAGGAATTGACTTGGACTCATAACCGCTATATTAAAATTGATAGGTGCGCTTGCCTCGTATCAAAAGCTTACTACAACTTCATGTCCTCTGTGCAAGGAAACCTAAGATGTGTTGTAATACTGATGCCTTGGTATACCTTAGCCATCTTTGTAAGACCCACAATCAGGTATTCGAGACTTGGTTGGTAGAATTTAGGGCAATTGAGCAAATTGTTCGATTTAGCCCAAATTTTATGATGAAGCTAAGATTATTAGTAAAAGTAATCTCGTAAATTTGAATTTAAGAAAATAAGTAATAAAATTGTAGAATATTATAATATCAAATTTTAAGTATATTACCCATTATTTATTAGAAATGCATAAATTGAATTTCGATAACTAACGAGTCACTAAAGATAAATTATATGCATACTAAAAATTATAAAATAACTTAAATAATATTTAGGAATATTTATTTGTACCATATATAAATTTACATATAGGTGGGAATATGTGAAATTACTTAAAACACGTGAAATATGCTAAAATAATATTAATTAATTAAAGAAAATTCATAAATAATTAAAGAAAAATGAGGAAAAGTCCAGAAAGGGGTCATTGTAAGCTGGAATTGAAGAAATAAAAGCAACCAATTAAATTGAAATAAATAGAAAGTAGAAAAAAAGATAAGATCAGACTAATGTCACTTTAAATTAATGAGAAAAAAAAATCTATGCAGCACTATAAATACCCAAAAATTTCCAAAGGCTCATTTGGTTTGTTTGGAGAGAAAAAAAAATTGGAGAGAATTAAAATAATAAAGGTTAAGGTTTATAGGCAAAAAATTATAAAAATCTATGCAATTAAACCTTAAAGGGGAACCAACACTGAATGACAACCTAAGAGTGGATAGTTGCCACCACCACCACACGAAGGTGGCAGCGCTCAAACTAGCCGACAAGGCCTTAATGGCTAGCGGTGTCCAGAGCCACCAATTCCAGTGAGTTCGATCTTCCTTTCGATTTTATATATTTTGTTAAAAATACTAATTATGCTTAAAAAATTGTGAAATTTGGTATTCTAGGGTTTTTAAGTATATACATTTAGAAAAATTTTTAGTTTGATGAATTTATGTATAGAAATATGCCTTTCTTAAGAAATCCCATAAATCTGAGCTTTGTTCGAATTATAAATAAATAACCTTAGTAGTATAGTTTTAGACTCAAAATTTTTGTATAAACTACTTAAGGGTTATAAAATAGTGTTATGAAGCCCTTTTTTAAAAATGAATTTTTTAAATTTTTGGAAAATTTTTAAGCCTTAAAATAATGCATAAAATAAGCAATTTGGGGCTAATTAGGTAATTAAAGGCATAATTATTGGTTGAGTGCATAATTATATGTTTTAGGATATTGAAATCTGATTTACTATGATATTTGTGGCATTTAAGGTACTAGATGTAATTATTAGAGTATAATGTAGTAAATATATAATAAGTAAAAATGGTAAATTTTAAGTTAATTGTGTAATTTAGAATAATTAGGTATAAATTCTGATTTGAGATGAATTTAAGTATTTTAAGATGTTGATTGAAGTTAAGAGATGATATTTGCAGTGATGAGAATATTAGATGTGAATATTATGTACATAATAGGTAATAATACATAATATGTGAAATAGGAAATATAACAAATACAAAATATTAGAATAAAAATTGATAATATAATAATAATAAAACTATATAAGAAATCCGGTAAGAAACTCTAATTTAGGTAATTATATGAAAAATATAAAAATTATCTTACATTAGAAGCTAATTCAGTAGTTAAAATAGAAACATAGTGTACCGTACTGATCGAAATACTAATTAGGGGCTAAAACGTAGATTTAAGATACTTAAGCATAGTTAAATAAATGCCCCATTTTAGTTTGGGAAGAATTCCTAGGATTCATAAATAAAAACAATAATCAGAAGTTAAAATAAAATTGAATTTAGAAATTGAATCAGAAATTAATTTGGATCTAATTTAGTTATAAGAGATATAGAATTTGGATAAATGCGTAAAATTATAATCCCTAACTTAAAACCCATGATTTAAAGCTTATGTATGTGTATATATATGTACAAGCGATCACATTAAATGAAGATTATTCCTAGATCATAATGTAATTTAGAAGTTAAAACCGTAACCGAAACAAGAAACAAATTCAAAACCTAACTGAACAAAGGAAGTGATTCTAAAAGACTTAAACCTAAATTAGATCATAAACCAAAGACACTCATAATCTAAATTACATAACAAAACATATCTATGGTAGTTATGAGAAATTAAAACAACACTTGTATTTTAGGGATTTTTTACAATGGCCAATATGAGTTGTACCTCGAGTGAGTAAACGAGGAATCCAGGTAAGTTGGGATTAATACATTTCTGTATTTTAGAGGCTTGATGTTTTGCTTTATTGTACTTATTAGATAGTAGATTGTGTACATATGTTTGTTTTTGAGATTATGATGTGATTTGATTTACTGCTCTAGCTTGTATTGTATAATTTGTATAAAATAATTGATCACTTTAAGCTAGATTTAATCAAATATATAAGTTGTAAACATAAATCTGACCTGCATAACAACCTATTAGGGGAAACCTAGGGTTCTCCGGCCAAATACCAACTCCTTTGAAAAGGATAGCGCTAGATAGCATAATTAGTCCCTTCTTCATCCTTAGTCGAACTAAGTGACAGGTGAGAAGGTTGCGGTAAGAGTAAAGTCAATGGTTCGAAGGTAATTGCTAGAGGAGTGGTGTCTTCATTACACAAGCTTGAGTTTGGTCGTAAGCCATTGCATTAATGGAAACTCCTCGACCCAGATTAAAGTGGGTGCAATTTCTCTAATCTCACGACAAGTTGGGCAACGTTGTGCAATGTCATTTGCTTGAACATGCATTGTACCTAATAATTTGGTTGATAACTTTATTTGTGTTTGCTATATAGTTTTAAGTCTCTGTCTCAACTTACTGAGCTATGGTTACTCATATTCCTGTAGACGTTGTTGTAGGTGTTAGCAAGGAAACAGCTTATAATTACTTTAAAGCTAGTAACTACTGGATCCAAGGAGAGTGACGATAATAACCTGAGGAGCAATTACACTTTCAAGTTTGGATTCTATCTATAAAATTTTTGGTATTAAATTATGTATTACTTAAATAGATTATGATTAGGCTACTAAATCTTGTAAACATACTCTGATGATTTAGTGTAAATATGTATTTTTCATAATTATATAGTTAAATAATATGTTTAATTTACAAACTATTTACTTTAAAGTGAGTTAGTTGTGAACGCCTTGTGTAGATCAAGTTTAGGATAACAGCTGTAAAGCTTACTTCTATCTTAAAATGGTGTGTACGGTGGAACTATAATGACTCTATTGCTTCAGGGCATGACAATCTTTAAGATATTTTTATACCTACGGTTTTGGGTAACATAGTGTACCCATCAATTCCATCCAATGATTGATTATATTAGAAAAGCAAATTGCTAATAGGAAAGGGGTAACTCTTTTCCCTCTTTCCTAAAGCATAAGATAGAGTCTCCTTGAATGCAGACCCTTAGATTCGAGTTAGGTTTGTACTCAACAAAGTGGTGTTGCCTGTTAATGTGCTTAATGGCATAGAGGTCTTTACTTTTCGCTTTGGCCTAGAAGTTATCTTTAGAGATAGTCAGGTATGGCCATTTAAATTGTAGAGAAGGAACTCGTGGTAGTAGCCCATTGGAGCGCACCACCAAATCTTTTTGCTTAACTGTATCAAAGGCATGAGAATGAATGCTTTTCGATTCTTTGGCCATTAGTTGATGTTATCATTCCAAATATTGAAGAGAGACTATAAGTTGTGATGAAAGGCTATTTGAGTAATGTCATGGTATCTACATGAAGAATTACAAAATGAGGTAAGTATATTTGCACATGCATACATGCTTAAAAAAAAAAAAACCAGAAATTGATTTCACATTAGTTGTTATGTTATGATTGGGGGTTTTATTATTATGGTATTGATTATATAAAGCATAAACATAAAATTAAATAAAAGTTGATCACTTAAATCATTAATGGGGGCTTAGCATTAAAGATAAAGTTGCAATATATAATTAATTAAACATGCAAGTCATGAATTTCACGATATTCCATTAGCACATCATGCTGAAAAAAGGAGAAGGTGCTATTATTGGTAGGATAAAGTTGCTACAATATATATATTCCCCTTTAAGTAATTTTTTATTTTATGTTAAATAGCACCTACATAATGACAATTGGATTTAATATATATAAATCTAATATTTTGCAAAACTCTACAAAATCTATATATATTGCAAGACATTTATATGTTATACAAGAATATGCACGTGTTACTTACAGGCTTGCTAATAGAAACAATAAAAGGTGATGATACAAAGAAAGAAGGAAACATGACTATAGCAAGAGTCAAAGGCTCATTGATGATTCTAACAATTAAATAAAAGAATTTGGTCGAATGAGTTCTTGAAATTAAGATTGGTTCTCAAGAATGTTTGGAGAATTTTGTCCAGAAAGGTCTTCATAGGATGTTTAAGGTAAGGTGTTGAATTAACACAAGCAGATTTATGGAAATTGTTTAGGTAGTCTAAGACCATCTCAATTCATGTTTTATAACTCAAAAGCAGAGCTTGCCATGAATTAATATAGGTTTATTATGATCAGATTAGGAATTTTTTTTTTTAGAAAAAAGAATACTAATAATAAGGAAAAATGACAAAGATGAGGCAAATCAAGAAATAATGCATAAAGAATATATATATGTATCAAGAAATAATGCAATGCTTATGATTTACAATATGTGAATTAGCTTATGTAGATTGCTTTGTGTTGGATATTGCTTGTGGTCATGGTGTTGATCGATATAAGTTTATGATCTATGAGGACATCCAAGAGAAAAAAAATTGAAATAGAACGTAAAATTTTAATTAAAAAGAAAGAGAAAGAAAAAGATAGGGAAATCAAGAAAGAAGTGAGGGCAATATGATTATATTGTTAAAGGTTAAAATAGTTGAGTGCATAGTTGTTTATGTGGAAAAGGAACATGATATAGTGTACACCATGTGAATTTCATATTGTTACGATTATAATGAAAATAAATAAATAAAATAAAATAATAATGAATATCATAGATTCTTCAAGATAAGTAGCTTTATGAACATACCTTACTAATATCAATTCCTAGCAATTGCGAGAAGGTTGTTGTTTCAACTTTTGTTATTTATCACATTCTACAAAAAGCCGTTGTTGCAACCTATATAGACTATCGCAATCTAAGAAAGGTCGTTGTTGACCCGTATAAAATAAGAAAATTTTTAGTGGTTGATAATATTAACCTTTATTTGGCTATTGTTGTCGCAATAATATGACAAGGAGAAGGAGTATTATAGATGTGAATTGGTGAAGGGAAAGCTTGGAAAGATTTAACCTTAGAGCTTTAAAAAAAAAAAGTAGAAGAGATTCAAAGAGTTGATAAGATTTAAGGGATTTCAAATTAGTTTATTCGTCATTGTAAATCTTTTACTTAGATATGTTGTGAGGTGTGATATTGACTAGGAGAGATATGAGACTTTGTTTAGATATGGAAAATCTAATGGAATCATGAAGCAATGATGAAGTGACATGAGTAATTAGAAGATTTATTTATGATGGTAGTATGGATTTGTGAAGGAGATTTGTGATGTAATGGAGATGTGCTATGATTTTTAGTTAAAGGAACTAATAATAAGATATGTTAATCTAGATTATAGGTGATGCTATTACTGAAATTTAATGCATGTAAATATCCTTACCATAGGACTTCTTAAAAAGATTCATTATTTCCGTAAGATACATTAAGTTTATTGTGATGAGGTTGTGTTGATTGTGCCATTTTGTTAGCAAGAGCCTTTGGATTAAGTTGTCAAGGAAATAAAGATATTCTACAACTTATTTATAAGTTTACTTAAAAAAAAAAAACAAAAGAAAAAAAAGAAAGAAAGAAAGAAGAGACCCTTATGCCTTAAATAATATAAATATAGATATAGATAAGGAATAGTAAAATTATATATAAAAAAAGGTGTTTCTTTTGCAAGTCTATACTATATTAGAAGTTATATGTATCTTTGCGAGCCTAAGATATTACATTATGTGTTCATTTTTTATCTTTTTCAACTTTCCATGATAATTGGTATTAGGTAACAGAAAAAATGTATACAAGAAATGATATTGTTGAAGTTGAGATTACTATGTCCACTTTACACAAGTGAGAAAGCAAAGGTGTATTTATTTGGTCTCGTTCAAAATATATGTATATGTTTAGTAAATTCAAATACAGTAAGATGATTACTTTACTAAGCAATGATTATGATGTGTTGTAATATCTCTAAGTATAAAGTAATTTTAGTGGTTCATGATAATTGTTGATTATCTACTATGGAAACTATCAATAATGTCATTGGTAACAAACGAAATCAATAATGGTTTGATTCCATGTATAGATTTCAAACTAAATTTCTATATGGTTGAAGGAGATTGGTTAGATATATCAATGTTGGCTTTAGGGTAATATCATTCCAATAAACTTAAAAGCGATGCACACAATGGAACCATGTCGTAAGTTTGCGTATGAAAATTTACAATATGTAGAGTTTGCAACGTTGGCACTAAGCTCATAGATTATGATCTATCAACAAAACAAAGTCTTCATCTATGTGAGCATGCTTGGCAACATTACAGTTGCTTTACAGCGCGTGTACGCTAAGTAGCGATATTCAAAATAAGTAATTAATGCCTAAAATAATTAGACTCTATTCAATAATTTTGTATAGGGGACAAAATATAGAGAGCTAATTTTGTATCAAGCTAAGACCACTATCAATTAATTATTAATTTATTATTTATTTGGACTTAACTCTTTGAGTTAAGATAATAGGGCCTAAGGAGTCCAATTCATAATTGAGATGACTTATGGAAATTTGGCTTAGTAAGTTCAAAATAAGGATCGTTAAACCAGTTTATCTACTCTCAACCTCTCTTAAGTAAGCTCACATACCTAATAAGGTAAGCTATTGGACTTGGGTTCACAATAAGCTCATCAAGTTAAGCCTAAATGAGTAAGCTTAATCTTAACCGTTGATCATTCATGTGATTTGACGGTTGCCATCAATCCCAAGAGTCTGTAGGTACCCAACCTTAGCTCTTTAGTGGACACTTCATAAGCTTTAGAGATTGGAGAAATAATATTATCTTGTGAATTCTCAACTCTTAAAGATCAAAATTGCCCTTAAGTAAAGAAAAATTTAACGCTCAATCAAGAGTAGTGAGGTTGATACCTAATAGCTCCTTTACCTGTCATAAGTGTGCTTGAGCTATTGAGATTGCTTATTTCTCCTCTTAGCCATTTTTCTCTAAGTTTTCCTTATAAGTGCCTTTCATGAGTTGCTCCTCTGAGGTCACATACATCATAACTTTTACGTAGCTTCCACTTGACAACATTATTTAGAACCCTACATTTACAAAGAGTATGAAGCAAATGAACAAATTGATGAAGTTTGCTCCCAAAGGACACGAAAACGATGTGAAGCTTAAACTGTAGCATTTCCTAAATGGACTAGAGCCCCATTAATAATATGAGGTTAAGGTCATATGGAGCAAATGTGAACTAGGTTGAGATGCTAGAATAAGGCTATAGATGCTTAAGGAGAATGGAGTTTAATTGGGCCCAAGTGTTGGGAAAGAGGATGTTTACTACACCGTCTTCAAACAAGAAATTCAGCACTGGTATTGGATCTGGAGGTAGAGAGGGAATAATAATTAGAACCAATTGCTCCACATAGATAAGAGATAGTTATTTTTTATTAGAAGTATGCAAGTTGCTTTGGCCCCCATAAGAAGGAAGATTGTAAGTGGAAGCCTAATGCTTGCTTCTCCTGCTAAAGGGAAAGTCATAAAAGTTACTAGTGCCTAAATACTACTCTGAAAGTTGTTTTCTACTACTAGTACAAATAGAGTGAACATAGAGGAGTTAATTATAAGAGTAGGCTAAAGGAAATTAGAGGTAAGGTAGCAAATAAGGAAAAGCAGCTAGTAGAGTATATACCCTACAACATATGGAGGTAAAGGAGAGTATCGATCTTGTATAGGTATAATCATGATATTCTCTCATAGTGCTTATGCTTTATAGATACGGAAGCTACAATTCATGTATTTTTGAGACATTCATGTATTTCTAATAACTTCATGATTGCACACGCTTTGATTGTTGATGTATTGCCTATGCATTTGTGTATGAGTTCCACTTTAGATTTTGAATTCGTATTCAATAATATTTGTAGAAAAATGTGGTGTGTCTAGGAGCTTGTTTATCACTAGGGTCTACCAAGGTAATAGAATAGGGTTTTTGAAATAACAAAGAAAGAGGGAATGAAGTTGAATAATAGTAGCTACATAAAGTAGCTCCTCAAACATGACTCATCAGTAAACTGAACACAACTTAATCCTCACTTAAGATGATTCACAAGCTATGGATTAAGATCCACTTGCTATTAATCCTTAGCTACTAGCAAAATTAAAAAAGGGTGTAATTATAGCATAGAGAGATGATCTGATAAGGAAGGAGAATATGTAGAATTTAAATAAGTCCCTTAGGGCAATATCGGGAAAAGGAAATTACATAAGGGTAAATTTCACCGTATAATCCTAGGGCATACCCTAAAGAGTAATAAAGACAAATGCATAAAAAGGAATATAGTACAAATGTCGAAAAAAGAGAAAACATGTCTTAGGGTTTTGTTCATGTTGTACTCTAGCCAA
This sequence comes from Lumnitzera littorea, assembly GCA_024138015.1. Lineage (NCBI taxonomy): Eukaryota > Viridiplantae > Streptophyta > Magnoliopsida > Myrtales > Combretaceae > Lumnitzera > Lumnitzera littorea. The sequence goes on along the minus strand of JAMXBB010000007.1, from coordinate 46,088,861 downwards.
GAACATTCCTTCAACCGAACTGCTCTAAGTAATTAGGAGCAGGTTAGAGTCCATCTTATGGATAAGTTATGATGATCGGTCATCTTTAGGAGACTAATAGGTTGGAGCTTAGTCATTGACAAGTATGGGGTAGATTGAAGCGAAAGAAGCTTGGAGCTCAATGTGAGGATTGTCACTTATTTAGATCAAAAAGCTCTTAGGAAAATCTAGAATGTAATAGTTTTAAGGATGAAACTATTTTTAAGGGGGGTAGAGTATGAAACCCTAATGTTCGAGCAACTAGCTTTCACTTGGAGTTATATTTTATTTTGTTGAAACGTAGAACTTAGACAGTATAGTTTGAAAGTATGGGATTTATTCATTACTGGTAACTTGAATAATAAGTCCCGTTATGTACATCAACAGCTTTATAAGTGAAATATTTGGATAATAGAATTAATAGTCCGACACAAAATAACATTTAGAGATGAAGTACACTTGTTAAATATATCTTATGTGTTAAATATATACCCCTAAAATAGCATAAACTCTAATGTATACAAAATAAACATAAAGTATGATAAGATAATTAATGGTGGTTAATAAAATTTAATATAGTACAAAGTAATTTCCTAAGAAGTAGTTATGGCTTGCAACAAGCAACAATTTGCTAAAAATTGAAAAGCATGAGGTGCCTATTATCAAGTAAGGTAACTAAGAGAAGGAATATCTCAACTTGGACACTTAGAGTATGACTCATAGCTCCCACAAATTAGATTATGTAAGATACTTGTTAGACCATTATTTATCATTTTTAGTAGCTAAGAAACATAGAGAAAATATGAAATACTCTCCAGGATATTCAAAAGTTATTGAGTAAAATCAAACTCATAATTAATATGAAATATTAAAGAAAAGATTGGGTCACATGGACTTAACTAAGGACAAAGCAACCTAAGATAATGGGCTTTGGGTGGTCCAAGTCTGACACCAAGGGAAGTCCAGTGGATCTACCATCACCAGCCAATAGTGGTTAAAGCTTCGATGAAGTGGTTAATACAATTTTTGCTATCAGAAAATGATGTTATTTTTAGTTGATTTTTTGTTTGCAAATTCCTCATATGTTATATAAATTACATTAAAATATTTTTGATAAATTATATGTTTAGTATTTATTAAATTTACTTTTTTAAGTATGCCTTATCTTTCGAATTGGGGAAATAATGAATTTTTCAATAAAGTTCTTACTAAATCTGATTTGTCATAATTTATGGTGTTTAGATATGATATGAGGAGTATGTAGTTTAGATCTTGCAAATTTATTGTATTGTTTACCTAATTTAAGCTAATTTTAGTATTATCGAGCCTAAAATCCATATTTTAGAAAATATATGTACTGGTATATTTAAGTTTTGCAATTACCAAACCTTAAACTATATATTTTTATAAGTTTATGGTATTTTGGAGGGAAATAGTTGGATACATTTACAAATTATTATGTAATTTATGAGATCTTATAAAAACTGGTAATTAATTCACAATTGGTCAATTCAAAAAAAGTTCGTAAAATTTATAGTAGTTGTATAAATTATCCAATTGAATTCAAATTTTATGACAAAGTTAAAAATATTAGAAGAAATAACCCTATAAGTTTAGAATTAAGAAAATAAGATAATTAAATAATTAAATATTAAATTATTAAGTTATATGTATATTATCTATTATTTATCGAAAACGTGTAAAACGAGTTTCGATAATTAATGAATTGTTAAAGATAAATTATACACAATTATATAAATTAATAAGAATTAAAATGAAAAATTTAGTACTTAAGACATACTTTATAAATTATGAATTATATTAACATTCTTAGAATTAAGCTGAACCTTCATGACAAAGGCAATGAAAATTATAAGAAATAATTGTATAACTTTAATATTTTAAATTAAGCTCATATATATACAATTTTATTAGAATTATTAAGTTTATCAAGTCTAATTTTTTGGTATGATTAGATTGGGCCATAGTTAGGTGAACAAAATGGATATAATTTATGATAAATTTTTTGAAAACAACTATGTAATCTTAATAATTAATGTTAATTAGTAAAATTATATATAAGATGTATATGAATAAGTCCTAAAAAAATTAATAAAACCTATCAATATATATATATATATATATATATATATATATACATCATATATTAAAGAAAAGCGTATTTAGAACCTTATCTTAAAACATAAGGTCAACGGAAAATTAGTTTCAAATAAAATCAAATGGTAATATGAATCCTCCAAAAGATATAAAAAATAGTCTTCTAAGGTAACATTTCAAAAATAAGTTGAAATATAGCTAATATAAATTATAATGTAAAGTTTATCGGGTTAAATTTTAATTAATCTAAAAATAGATATTTTAGATTAACTGTAAAATATAATGTTCTAAGATTTTTGAAATACATTATGGAACTGTATAAATAATAAATCATGATAGAATTACCCTCGAAAGGTCATGCAAAATTGGACAAAAGAAAAAAGAAATATAATATATATAACCGCCTTGAATAAGGCGGTGAAATCACATTATAAATTTATGGTTTCGAGCCATAAGCCTAAGAGTAAACAAACGAAAGTTAGACAAGAGAAAGAGAAGGAGAAAAAGAGAGAGGAAAGAAGGGTAGAGAAAGATAGAAAGGAGAGGAAGAGAAAGGAAGAAAAAAAAATATAAATAAAAGGAAGAAGAAGAAGAAGAAAAAAATGATTAGAAGATTTAATTTTTTTTAGTGTTCAATATTTCCAAGTAACTTCATTTCCATAATTATAAGTATTGTTTCTTTTAATTGATATTTAGTAGTCGTAGAAAAGATATATCTATAATCCTGTTATTTTCTTATATAGAGTATTTTATCTATATAATTTCATAAATTTCTTCTTTTTTGAATTTTAAACTTAAAATATTGATAGTTATATTTTTATTATTTCTGTTTAATAACCTGTAAAGGAGCTAGTTGAATATATATATATATATATATATATATATGTAGCTATGTATTCAAAATGATGTCTGATTAATCCCACTGTTGGTATGTGTGATGCAATATAATGATTTCACGTATAAGATAAATTATATATTATACAATATTTTAAACGTAATTAATACTATTTAAAAAATGTATACACATGCTATAGACATACATTACTTATTGAAATGATACTTTCACTAATAGTAATATGTTACATTATTATATTATAATTATATATATATATATATATAACAAGTGTTACATGATAAGTAACATAGAAAGGATGATACATATTCAACATATATATATGTAACAAAATGATATATATATATATAACAAAATGACATATACATTTAATAAAGTTTTGATCATAAGTAATATAAAACCCAAACAATTGAGTAAAATTATAAAATCAAATTAAAAATAATGATCTGAAGCTTATATTTAATAAGGGTATAAATACTAAAATGATGTTTGTATTATAAGAGAGCACCAATAATATGACTCACATCAGACTTGAGTGAGCAAATTGAAGACTTTAGATAAGTTGGGATCCATGCTTTATGGCATCTTGGAGTATTATGTTATAGTACTTAGAGCCTTGAAAGTACTTTTGATTGTGCTTATAACTTAGTTGAATGTACGTATGCTTCATGTGTGATTGTTACTTGAATTGTGGACTTAGAGTGTCGCTTTGTATGATCATATTTGATTCGTTTTGCTTTGTGAAATGATTGATCACCACTTAACTAAACGTAACTAAAGACTGATCTTTTACTAATTAGACATGCATAACAACTATTAGAGGAAAACAACTAGGAGCCTCCAGTTAAACATGAACCCTCTTTGATGAAGATAGCTAAAACGATCCTTCCTTCACCTTAGTCAAACTAAGTGATAGGAGTAGAGGTCACAGCAAGGTTTAAAGGCCATGGTTTGAAGGGAGTTATGGGCAGAGGGTGTACTTTATTGCACAAATCTTAGTTTGGTTTTGATTTACAAGTGTACAACATCAAACTCCTCAACCCAAATTAGAGCAGGCGTAATTTCTCTAATCTCACGATGATAACGCCGTACGATGGCATTTGCTTCTTTGCATTGCATTTTATTAAAATAAGTTGATTGAAAACCATATTTATGCTTGATGTGCTTTTTTTGTCTCCATCCCAATTATTGTGTTAGTGTGCTCACAACTCTATAAACCTTACTACATGTTGACTAACGATTAAGGATGCCATCCTATAACTACTCTCAGGATAGTATACTTTGACTTAAGAGTGAGCACAGTTGAAGACTTGTAAGTAATAGGGATTATGGACCAATCACTTACTCTCAAGCCTAAGGACTTGCCTATATGGTTCACCGAGCTGTCCAAGGAGAGCTAAACTTAGAAGAGTGATCTTATCTTTAATTTAACCTGTCAAATTACTTTGTTCTTTACCTCGTCAAGGAAACTCCCAAGGTAACCGACCTATTATTGAGCTAATCCCTTCACCACACCAGTCTAAGGTCAAGTATTGCACTTGCCTATTGTTAACTTGATACATTATCAAAACTAAGCTGCCCTGAATCCAAGCCCATTAGGCAATGGGCCATCTCAAGAACTAATCTTTCCTCAATCCAAAACATCTGAACTACTAAGCATCCGACCCTGACCTAATATGCTCAAAACCTAATCTACTCGGCAAACAGCATCATTAGGATCACATAATGGACAATTAACACACGTTCCTTTTTCTGACATCCGTACTGTCCTTTTATACTTGAATATCTCCTTTTTGTTTGATTACAACTCTACCCTTGTAATTTATTCCTTTTTCCTTTTCTAGTTGGAATCCTTTTTTGTAATTTGTATATACTTAGAGTTGCCCTAATTAAGTCATGTAAATATTCATAATTTATATCAGTTGCAACAGTGAATGATCGTTAAATTTTAGACATCCCTTTCTTGCTTGAGCTAAGTATCCTTACTTACTCTCATTTGCTTTTATCTAGTCCATTGTGAGTATGGATTAGTAATGAGTGCCCTCCAGCCATACTTGTGCATAATATCAAGTGTAACTTGAGCTCATGTAAAGCGTTGGTGCATTATATCTATCGTTGATGTATGAGGACTCTAGCTCATCCTTCGACTACCATTTAGTTTTTGGATCATCTCACGATTTGGACCTCCCCCCTTGCGGTTCGCATGATATTGGACGTCGTATGTTCTCTTCCTAGCTATTCGTATAATTTTAGTATTAGAGCTTGGCTACATTTAAGCAAGTTCTTGTTACTTCTCCTCTAAGTGGTTTATTGTTGCTATAAGTAATTTTTAGAATCTGTTTATTATTGTTATGAGTATTTGAAGAAGTGTTTAATACTAAAGAAACTTTGTACTTTGTTTTTCCCTTGTTTCTTGATTGCAAAGTAAAGTGTGAGCACATTTTGTTTGGTTCTTTCTATGTTTGCTTATAATAGCTATAGTGTTTTGTTGTTGTTTGAAGAGAGAGGAATTTTAGGTTGTATTTTAGCTATTAGTACACAATAATGTCCAATTCTAGTATTTAAGGAATCTTAGGAAACCAAGAGAGTGGCACTCGAAATGGATAAAGTCAACAAGGAAGTTTCACACCCCAGTCTGCAGTTGATCGATTGGATAGACTTATTGACTTGGTAACTAGTTTGGTGCTTGCCATAAATGAAGATAGACAATGGACCAAAAATATCCCTACAGAGTGCATTCTAATGAATAACTCGAGAGAGGCAATGACCATTATGTCTAAGCTAATGACCTTATTTGACTACGCTAAGCTAGAGTAGTAGGTCGAATTGCTGGATGTCGACTAACATTAGAAGAAATCGAAGAGGAAGATAAGGAAGTAAGTAATGAAGTGGAGGAGTATTATGAATCCGAAGAAAGGAATATCCGAGCTCCTAGAGTAGAAGGGCTGAGAATGCTTATCCTAAACTTTTCTGGAAGTAGTGATGCTGAGGACTACCTAGACTGGATAGATAAGATTGAGAAATAGTTTGAATGCCATGAGATGCCTTATAATGCTAAGGTCAAACTTATTGTGTTGGAATTTACTAGTTATGCTGCCCTATGGTGGAAGAATTTGCAAGCCACTTGAAGAAGAGAAGGAGAATGTAAAGTTAGGCATTGGGATGAAATGAAGAGAGTCGTAAGACAAAGATTTGTTCCAAGTTATTATTTACAAGATGCATTCAAAAGGTTACAAGAGTTGAGGCAAAGAGAATCAAGTGTTGAAGCTTACGTGAAGGAGTTCCAGATGTTGATGATTCGTTATAAAGTTGTCGAGCCTGAAAACTGAACTGTATCTTGATTCATTAGTGGGTTAAAGTATGAGATTAGAGATATTTTAGAAACTTTGGATATTGGTTCACTTAATGAAGCTATCTGAGCTGCCTATAGAATCGAGAGGGCCGAGTAGGAAGATTCAGAGCTCCTGCTAGTCGACCGACCACTAGCTAACCTGTTTCGAGCAAACCTATTTGAATGGAACCTAGCAAGATTGCTGAAGCTTGAATTATTCAGACTACTCGAGTAAAGGAGAAGGAGATAATGAGAAAGTTTAAGAAAGGCTAGAGCTCAAGTAAGAAGATGAGTGAAATTAAGTGCTTTAAGTATCAAGGGTTTGGACACATAGCTACTCAATGTCTGAATAGAAGAACCATGGTGATCTGAGGAGAAGCGCTGATTATTGAGGTCGACAATACTGATGTGGAAATTGAAGAGTCGAAAAACATTGAATAAACTGAACTGTTCAAGGAGAAGGAAGTCATCTATAGTGAAGAAGGTAATTTTATGCTTGTAACAATGGTGTTAAGAAGAGTGATGAGTGTGAGTGCTGTACTGGAAGAGGAGCAATGAGAGAATTTATTCCTCATTAGCTATAAGGTGAATGGGTTGTTATGTGTCTTAATTGTTGATAGTAGCAGTTGCACCAATGCAGCATCTACTTTCATGGTCTAGTAGTTGAAGTTGCTGACTAAATCCCACCCTAAGCCTTATAAACTACACTGGCTTAGTGACAAGAGTGCCCTATAAATAAATAAACAAGTGACCGTACCGATCAATATTTGAAACTATCAAGATAAAGTGCTCTATGATGTGTTGCCCATGAGTGCGTCCCATATTTTGCTTGGATGACCATGAATGTTTGACCAAAATGTAATATATGATGGAAGAAATAACATATGTTCCTTGGAGCATGAAGGCAGGAAGGTGAAGTTGAACCCTATGACTACTAAACAAGTTAAAAGCATGCAGACTCAATTGAGCTAAGTTCTGAAGAGAGAGGCTTTAGTGATGACCCAAGCTAAGTTAAAAGGAGAAGTGAAGCTTAAAGAGTCGACTTATTTGCTAGTTAGAAGGTTACTTAAGATGAGGGGATTAGAGGAGGCGCTGTTACCTGTCGAGGTGAGAACCATATTGGATGAGTTTGTTGACTTGTTCCCAGGTGAGCTACTAGAAGGCTAGCCTCCTATTCTAAGCATGAAGCATGCAATTGACTTGTAGCTAGGAGTAGCATTGCTAAATAAGCCTGCTTATAGGATGAATCTTGAATAGGTTATCGAGCTGTAGAAGCAGGTAGATGAGTTGATTAAGAGAGGATATTTATGAGAGTCCCTTAGCCCATACACCATACCAGCTCTATTGGTACCAAAGAAAGATGGGGTGTGAAGGATGTGTGTAGAAAGCTGAGTAATGAATTGCATTACCATCAAGTATTGATACCCTATCTTAAGGCTTGATGATATGTTTGATGAGCTGAATGAAGCAAGAGTATTCTCCAAGATTGACCTCAAATCTAGATTCCATTAGATTCGAATGCAGGAGGGAGATGAATGGAAGACCGCATTTAAGACCCGCTATGGATTATATGAGTGGCTTGTGATGCCATTTGGATTGTCAAATGCCCCAAGTACGTTCATGTGACTGATGAACCATGTACTCCGAAAACTCATTGGAAATTTTGTTGTCATGTATTTTGATGATATTCTTGTCTATAGTTCTAACCTGGAGACTCACAAGAGCATCTCTAAGCTATTTTCTTAAAATTGCAAGTTGAGAAGCTTTATGCCAATCTAAAGAAATGTGACTTTTGCTAACCTGAGGTAATCTTTCTAGGATTTGTTGTAAGTAGTGATGGCATCTAAGTTGATGATGAGAAGATATAAGTGATTACTAAATGACCTGTATTGACTTGTTCAACTGACGTGTGAAATTTCCATGGCTTGGCATTATTCTATCGCTAATTTAAAAGGAACTTAAGTACTATTGTGGCCCCACTCGTCGAGTTGACAAAGAGAAATTTAGAGTTCAGGTGGGGAGAAAAGAAACAAGGGAGTTTTGAAGAAGTAAAGGAGAAGTTGACTACCGCCTTTGTCTTAGCTTTGCCTAGCTTAGACAAAGTATTTGAAGTAGAGTATGATGCATCTGGGCTAGGCATAGGTATTGTGTTGATATAAGTGGGTCGACTTATTGCCTACTTCAACGAGAAGCTTAAAGAAGCTACACTCAATTATTTTGTACATGATAAGGAGTTTTACTCCTTGATTTGAGCCTTGACTGTATGATAACATTATCTACTACTTAAAGAATTTGTGATCTACACAGATTATGAATCTTTGAGATGTTTGAAAAACTAACCTAAGTTGTCTTGAAGGCTAGTCAAGTGGGTAGAATTTACGAAGCGATTGTCGTATTTCGTAAAGTATAAGAACGAATAAGAATAATGTAGGGTTGATGCCCTATTGAGACGACATTCCTTCTTGATCGAACTATACTCGATTATTAGGGTTTTCTATGATTAAGGAATTGTACGTTGTGGATCTAGATTTTGGTCCGATCTATGCCAAATGTGAAGATGGTCGAACACTTGATGACTATCATAAGGAGGATAGATACTTTTTTAGGAAGGAGAGATTATATATCTCAACCTATTCTATGAGAGAGCTACTAGTGTATGAGGCACATGGTGGAGGATTGTCTAGACATTTTGGCAAGCATCGAACTCATGAGATACTATCTTCTAGATTCTTTTGGCTAAAGATGAGGAAGGATGTCCAAGTTGTATTGGAATGGCATGCTACCTGTAGATAAGTAAAAAGTTGAGCTGAACAAGGACAATATTTACTATTGCCAATCCTAATCAAACCATAAATCGAATTGAGCATAGACTTTATGTTAGGATTGTTGAGGACATCTTTAGGGGGAGACTCCATTATGGTGGTCATAGATCGATTTAGCAAGATAGCACACTTTGTGCCTTACTCTAAGACTAACCATGCTTTATTTATCTCTTTTCTTTTCTTGCAGGAGGTCATTAAACTTCATGGAGTGCCTAGAACCATTGTTTTATTCTAAGACTTGAAGTTCATAAGCCCCTTTTGGAGGACATTATTGAACAAATGGGAACCAAATTGTCATTCAATACGTCCTACCATCTATAGACAGATGGATAGATTGAGGTTGTCAACAAAACTGTAGGGACTTTACTTTGGGTTACTAGTAGTTGAAATATGATCGATTAAGATCTATGCCTACCCATAATTGAACTTACCTACAACAGGATCGCCGATAATGTCACGAGCATATCACCATTTGAGATTGCCTACAAATTCAACCTAGAGCTCCTACTAGACTAGATGCCCCTTCCAAGCCAAAATGGCGATTAACTAGCTATAGAAAGATTTGAGGCCATCAAGGCAATGCACTAGAAGGTTGTAGAACATCTAAGTTGAGCTGCTACCAAGCTTGAGAGACGAGGCCGATGACGGAAGAATAGAGAATTTCAACCAGGTGATTTAGTTTGGATCCACCTCAGTAAAGAGCGATTCCCTGGACTGAGGAAGAATAAGTTATCTTTTAAAGTTGATAGACCATTTAAAGTGCTTGAAAAGATCAATCTTAATGCCTATAGGATTGAATTACCTAAAGACTATGGGGTCTTAGAGTCCTTCAACGTTGTTGACCTCCATTCGCATGTTCCTAAAGAAGAACAACAAGCAGTCGAGCCATATTTGATCCCAAATCTCAAACAGCTTGAAGGGGATAATAGGGATCACAAACTAATCACTTGCTTTTAAGCCCAAAGACTCGCTCACATGGTTTGTCAAGCTATCCAATGAAAGTTGAACTCAGAAGAGCGATCATATCTCTAATCTAACTTATCGAATTACTCTACTCTCTACCTTGTCAAGGAGAATCCCAAGGTGATTAACCTGTTGTCGAGCCGACCCCTTCACTATACTAGCTTAAAGTCAAGCACCAAACTTGCTTTCTATCGACTTGATACATTATCCAAGCTAAGCTGCCTTGAATCCAAGTTGACCATCCAAGGCCGATTAGGTAATGGTCCATCTTAAGAACTAATCCTTCCTTAATCTAGAACATCCGAGCTACTGAGCATCTGACCTCAACCTAATCTCCTTAGAACTTGTTCTATTTGGTAAACAGCATCATTGGGACCACAAAATGGACAGTTGACATGCGTCCCCTTTTTTTAACATCTGTTGTCCTTTTATACTTGAATACCCCCTTTTTGTCCAATTACAACTCCACCCTTGTAATTTATTCCTCTTTCCTTTTCTAGTAGGAATCCTTTTTTGTAATTTTTATATTCCTAGGACTTATCTTAATTGAGTCATATAAATACTTATAATTTGTATCGGCTGCAATAGTGAATGATCATTGAATTTCAAACATCCCTTTCTTGCATGAGCTAAGTATCTTTGCTTACTCTCGTTTACTCTTTTCTAGTCTATTATGAGCATGGATTAGTAGCAAGTGTCCTTTGTCCACACTTATGCATAATATTAAGTGTAACCTAAGCTTGTGTGAGTCATTAGTATATCATATCCACCGTCGATGCATGAGGACCCTTACTCAACCTTTGATTACCATTTAGTTTTTGGACCATCTTACAGTTCGAACCCACCCCCTAATGGTTTACGTAATGTAAGACATCGTGTGTTCCCTTCTTGGCAATTCGTACCAATAAGAACTAAACTTTTGCTTGCCGTCTTTAGCCTTTTATGAAAACTAACTAGCATATGATACTCTAGTGATGCTATTGGTTTCTAAGGTATTATACGTAAATGCCAAAACTTATGGTTTTTGTAAACATTTCAAGAACGTTAAAAACTTTAGATGTATGGAAATACAACGATTTTATTAATTTGTAAACTATTAGTGTTCTTAAGCAGGTATCTTGAAAAGGTCTAACATAGGTTTCACTAATAACAGGTATAAAATTGGATTCTTCAAAGCAATTGAGTTGAGTATGCCTGGTGTGAGCTAAGTCAACAGTAGCAGCTGTAAGGCTAGTTTCTATCTTATGATAGATCCATAGTAGGGCTATTATGATTTCATCTCTTTGGGGCATGATAATTCTAAGTTGGTATCAAAGCACTACCAACTGAAAGGGCAAATCCTTGCCTAGTAGTGGTCTTGGACTTACATAATGAAACTGACAAGGATGTCAATTCTATAAGGAGGTAGATTGTATTATCCCTTACATGCTAGCTGACTGAACTTTAAATCATCAAGGCACCTTTTGGTGTAGTGACTTAAAACACGTCGAAGTTCTGAAGTTAAGCGCGCTCAGGCTGGGTTAATCTTATGATGGGTGACCTTTTGGAAAGCTGCTGCACTAGAGAACAAAACCGTGTTGTAGTCCACGTTAAAGCAAACAATGCTTCGGTAGTAAAAGCTTTGGTCAAATCTTTATAGTTGGTATCAGAGTACAATTCTAGTGAACTCATTTTGAAGTGTTAAAATTGAAAAAGTAAATATTATAGGAGCACATTGAAAGTGGGTAGTAGTAAGTTGGTAGTAAAGAATTGTACTATAAATTATAGAGTAAGAAGTGATTATAACACTGAATTAAGATAAATGTCAATTAATCTTAAATCTAGCCGTGGGATCGCATGGTGATTTGACAATTAGTTGAAGCGATTCAAGTAAAATGAAGCAGAGTTTCTTATCTAATATAGAGCTGAGATGTGAAGATTATTATTAGAAATGTTTAGTTGAGATATATTTAATACCATGGGACTATAGAAAAGTCCATCGATGGGAAGTAATGTAATTGATGAGATATGTGGATATTGACCTAAATTAATTCAAGTTTTTAGTATAATAGAGATACTGTGATATGTTTCGTAGATTAAAGATGGATGGAAAATAAGGGATTATGACTTAGAAAATGTTAGTGAGATACTTTTAGTAAAGACAAAAGAGAGAGAGACCTTAACCTGACAGCACGACCTATATTCCTACTAGCATAGCATATGTCTAGACATTACCCTCAAAGGATTATTAATTGGTTTCCATTTTTTCCTGGATCCATTGGAATAGGTAAAGAAAAACCCTTAGAGCCAAAAAGATCTCAACTTAAACAAATAATCTGATGAATTATAGGTGAATTACTAACCTATAGAATTCTGAGATGACATCAATTTGGCGCTTCGTATAAATATGACAGAGGGTAGTGGAGTGTGAAACAAAGTATGGTATGGAAGAGAATCTTGAAAAAACAAAACAATGAAAGGAAAGGTTAAAAGCTGATTTAGAAAATGAATCAAAACCTATACAAGAGACACAATCAGAACCTAACTTAAAAGTATATCTGATCTTGTATAGAATGAGAAGGTGGTATAAGAGATAATAATTAATAATAGTATTGAGGAGTTTGATAATGTTAAGGTATATGAAATAAATACTATTTTTGATTTTCTATAGAGGTATAAAGTACTGAATCAATAGATGGAAATAATGATGATATAATTGAAAGATAAATGTGGTGGAATTCTTATAAATGAATGGTTGCTATTAGTGATTTGAATGATAGATATATTATGATGGTTATGTTTTGTTGGGAAATTAGAGTTAATGCCATGTTAGTTTTTCATGTATGTGGACATCCTGCTGATCTCTTAATAGATATTGTTGTACTTCTTAATGAATGTATATTCTTTTGAGTATGTGCATATGCTATAACATTTTATATATTTGTAGTTACAGGTGTAAAAGAATTAGATGTGTTTTGGGTGACTAATATTGAAAGTCTTTTGCATATGTAAGAATGGTTGTAGAGATTGTAATATGAGGCTATAATCAAGTTATGAATCCTTTAGCCTTAATGAATAACAACTCAAAGACTTATATCCTTGGAGTTGTAGGCAAGTACAATTGAAGCAAAATACGTTAGTGAGATCTTTATGTTATGTTAAGGCAAACAAAAAGATATCATTTAATAGTACTTATGTTTGGTTATAAGGGATGGATGATTAATAAATGGTATATGCGAAGTGAAGTAGAATTGTCAGATAAACTATGAATGGATATATATCTAGGCACCCTAAAATAGTAGTAGTAGGATGAATAACAATTGACAGTGGAAATGGAAATTAAAGCAAAAAGTTTGGAGAGGATTAGGACATTTAATCAAAAGTTTCTTTGTTATTCCAAGATTGATTTAGATAGAACATAACTATCAGGAAGTGAATTTTATAAGACAGTTACCCATTGGTATACTTATTATGATATGATGATAAGGAATAATGATCTAGTACTATGTTACAAAAAGAATTAGAGGAAACAGAAAGTCTTAAGAGTAATAGAGAGTATGGACAAAATCTTAAGGAAATGGTAGTTTGTCTAAAATTATCAAGCAATATGATATCTTAAGATAAGATGGATAAGCCTTTTAGATCGATTAATTGTTAATTAAATAGAGAGAAGTTTAGAATTCTTGAGATTTCAGAATATCAAAGATTGACTTATAGTACAATTATACTGAAGCTGGTAGTATGAGTAGGAGAAAATTTGAAAGCGAGGCCGTTAAAAGGAATGATTAGACTACTTAACAAGTATTTGGTAGTGAGTTGGAATGAGATATATTTTTATAATAGTGTCCAAATGAAGATGGTATGGAAACTGTTCCTTATTAAATTCAACACAATTAGGTGCTGTAAGTTGGAAAGTTGTTGTTTCACCCCCAATAATGTAGTGATGGATAAGAAATATTGATCAGAGATAGTCATTTAAAGATTTAAGCTTAAAGGAGTTAGGAGATAAGTAATGATTTCAGTTAAGGACTCTCGCTTGATCTTAGTTGAGTAATAATAAATCTGAATAAAAGAAGAAGAAGTCAGTAACTCTAGTAAATAAAATTTACTCAACCTATGTTTAGTTCGAATTTTGTGATACTAATAAAAATATCAAGTATTGGAATAAGGAGTATGTTATTTCCTTAAGTATCGTATTTGATTTAAAAGAGAAATATTTAATTATGGAGGTAGGAATCACAAAATTTATAAAGGTATGACTATGGAATTGGTTAAAAGTCATCAATGTTAAAAGAATGGATTTTTTTTTAAAGCATTATTTGCATATAGAAAAGGAACTGGAGATACGAAGAAATCTAGTAATACTATTTTGATTGTTTAAATACTTGTGATAAAAGACATGTTAGATGATGAAGGGAATTGTGCTAAAAGATGGAAGAATATTATCATGATGACTATACGATAATTTTGGGAGTTGAAGGTAAAATCACAGCAAGGTTTATGATATACAAGTATTTAGATCCCTAATTTTAAGATAACAATTGACATGTAAGTTGAACTCGGCTAGTTAAAATTCAAGTTCTATGAATAAGAGAATTAGGTGATAATCATAAAAATAATCCATAATTATTGCAGAATATATGTATATATAAATGGATGAAATGTAATTACAATGTAAATATTGAGGTGTTCATTTCTTACAAGTAAGCAAAAAAGAATTTAAGGTGATTAGGATTATCATTATTCGTCAATTTAGAACTTATATTGAAGGAAGGATATTAACTCGAAAAGCTATAGAATATGATTAAAGTGGAATTTAGGAGAAAACTTATTAAGGGTAAGTGATTAGAAGTTTCATGATATTTACAAGTGAGAAACTAAGAAAAGTATCGATAAGTATTAGATCTACTAGTAGTATATAAATGTTCAAATATGTTTATGAAGGTTTGATGGTGTAACTTGATTTTGAAAAATTGAACTTTATGGTTAAATTAGCTAAGAAATGAACATATAGCTGAAGTCCTATAGTGGGTATAGCTAATGGGGCCTTAGAAACTAAAGGAGTGGCATTAAAGAACTATTGGGTAAGAGATTTACATGTATAAGTAATTTTTTGCAAAGGACATCTATGCTTATTTGAAGAGGAAAAGATATAGGGTAATAAGAAGACAATATGAACGATAGAGTGAACTAATCAAAATAAGTATCTTCAACTTTGGATTCATGAATTGTTTAATTAATTATAAGAAGTGATTGTGTTTTTTTGAAGTAACGTCAAGTTGGAATGTTATAAATTTTGGATTAACTTGGAAGTCCACAATATGATATAGACATTACTGAAGTTAAGCAACCATAAGTGTTATGTCAAATTTAAGAAGTGTGACTTTTGGATGAGACAATATTTCCTTCCTTAAACGAGTTATCTCTAGAGAAGAAACTTCTGTGGATACTAAAAGTATTAAGTAGTCACTGAAGATTGATAATTGACAAATACTAATAGGAACAAAGATCCATTAAGATAACTAAAGGTATTCGAAAGGTATTAAGCAACAATACATTTCATATAAGCAATTGCAATAGGTAATCCAACAGAGGTATGAAAAATTTGAGGTGATCAAATTTCTTATTTGTTGAGTCCCTTGTCATACCTAACCCTTTAAGAGTATTCTGTCATGTTGAGTCTTGTCGAGTAATGAGTTGTTCTTAGTACTACATCTCTTAATGAATCTATTGGTTAAGAGTCATATTCATTTTTATTAAGTTAGGTTAAGTCAAATTGAGTTGATCCAAATTGTCAACCACCTCATTTGAATCTAAGAAAGAGGCAAGTTAAGATTTGTCAAATTTACTTATGTTGACTCTATGTTAAGCTGTATGAAGAAACAAATGAAAAACTATAGCAACAACATAGTCATTGTCATTAGAAGATTATGAATGCGAAGAAAGGCCGGTGGCTTGAGTTAGATTAGAAAATCATTAATAATCAAAAGTAAAACCTAGGAATCAGTAAAACAAAGAGCAAAATGGAGGATAAACCAACAAGATAATTTGTAAGGTTAAGGAGCTAAGTCATAAGATAATGTAATACGACAAGAAGACTGCAGTGCTAGAATAAGGCATAATTGATATCAAAGTATGGAATACAAAGAAAGAAAGTAGGATCGAGAAATTAAAGAGATAAATGATGAAGTCAAAGTAGAGGCTCAAATAGAAGAGGATTTAAAATCTCAATTAGAAGACTATTCAAAAGCCTAATTAGAAGATAGTTTCGAAGATACAAAATAGAATGTAATTTTAAGCATATGTATATCTCCTTTTAGGGAAGATTTGGAATACAATAATTTCGAGGACGAAACTATTTATAAGGGGGGTGGAATGTGAGACTTTACAAAAATTGGTAATAATTCACAATTGGTCAATTCGAAAACGGTTTGTAAAATTTAGGACGATTGTATAAATTATCCTATTAAACCCAAATTTTACGACGAAGTTAATAGAAATGACTCCATAAGTTTAGAATAAGAAAATAAAATAATTAAATATTAAATTATTAAGTTATACGTATATTACTCATTATTTATCGAAAATGCGTAAAACGAGTTTCGATAATTAACGAATTACTAGAGACAAATTATATGCAATTATATAAATTAAGAAGAAATAAAATGAAAAGTTTAGTGCTTGAAACACACTTTTGAAATTATGAATTATATCAACCCTCATGACAAAAGTAATAAAAATTAAAAGAAATTACTATATAGCTTTAATATTACAAATTAAGCTTATGTATATATAATTTTATTAGAATTAATAAGTTTATTAGATCTAATTACTATACTGTAAAGTTTCGTAATTATATATATAACTTATGATAAATTTTTTAAAACCAATTATGTAATCTTAATAATTAATATTAGTGAGTAAAATTATATATAAGATATACATGAATAAGTCCCAAAAAATTAATAGAACTTATCCATATATATATATATATATCATATATTAAAAAAAAAATATTTAGGGCCTGATCTTGAAATTTAAGACTAATGAAAAATTAGTTTCAAATAAGACCAAATGATAAAATAAGTCCCCAAAAGTTATAAGAAACAATCTTGTAAAGTTAGATTTTAAAAATAAGTTGAAATACAACTAATGTCGATTATAATGTAAAATTTATTGGGTTAAATTTTAATTAGTTTAGAAATAGAAATTTTAGATTAAGTGTGTAATATAATGTTCTACAATTTTTAAAATACATTATGAAACTTTATAAATAATAAATCATAATAGAATTACTCTTGAAAGGTCATGTAAAAATGGACAAGAGAAAGAGAGAACGAGAGAGAGAGGAAGAAAGAGAGAGAGAGAGAGGAAAGGAGAGGAGAGTCAGGCGAGAGAGAGAGGAAGAAAAAAAAAAAAAAAAGAAGACGGATAAGAAAAAAAGAAGAAGAAGAAGAAAGGAAAAAGACTAGAAGATTCAATTTTTTTTTTTTTTTTGTGTCCGATATTTCCAAGTAACTTCATTTCCATAATTATAAGTATTATTTTTTTTAGTTGATATTTAATAGTTGTAGAAAATATATAGCCGTAATCCTGTTGTTTTCCTAAATGGAGTATTTTATCTACTTAATTTTGTAAATTTATTTTTTTTTTAATTTTAAATTTAGAATATTGATAGCTATATTTTTATTATTTTTGTTTAATAACATGTAAAGGAGTTGGTTATATATATATATAAGTCATGTATTCGAAATAGTGTCTAATTAATCATACCATTGGTGTGTATGGTATAATATGATGATTTTACGTATAAGATAAATTATTTATTCTATAATATTTTAAACGTAATTAGTACTATTTGAAAAATATATACATACACTATAAACATACATTACTTATTGAAATGATACTTTCACTAATAGTATTATATTACATTATTATGTTATAATTATATATATAATAAGGGTTACATGATAAGTAAAATAGAAAGGATGACACATGTTCAACATGTATATATGTAATAGAATGATATATATATTTAATAAAGTTTTGATTATAAGTAAGATAAAACCTGAACAATTGAGTAAAATTACAAATTTAAATTAAAAATAATGATATGAAGCTTATATGTAATAAGAGTATAAATACTAAAATGATATTTATATTATAAAAGCGAGAATGACAATATGACTTATATTAGACTTGAGTGAGTTATAGTACTCGAAGACTTGAGATCCATGCATTATGCCATGTTAGAGTAGTGTGTTATAGTCTTAGAGACTTGAGAGTACTTTTGATTGTGCTTATAACTTAGTTGAATGTATGCATGCTTCTTGAGTGATTGTTACTTGAATTGTAGACTAGAGTATTAATTTGTATGATCATATTTATTTGCTTTGTTTTGTGAAATGGTTGATCACTACTTAACTAGATGTAACTAAAGACTAATCTTCTACTAATTGGATATGCATAACAATCACTAAGGGAAAACAACTAGGATCCTTAAGTGAAACATGAACCCTCTTTGATGAGGATAGCTAAAATAGTCATTTCCCCACCTTAATCAAACTAAGTGACAAGAGATGAGATTATAGTAAGGTTGGAGACCATGGTTTGAAAGGAGTTACGGGTGAAGGGTGTACTCCATTACACAAGCCTCGGTTTAGTTTTAATTCGCAAGTGTGCAGCATTAAACTCCTCAATTAGAATTGGAGTGGGTGCAATTTCTCTAACATTACAATGAACTGGATAACATTGTGCGATAGTATTTGTTTGTTTGCATTACATTTCATTTTATTAAAATAAGTTAATCGAAAACCATGTTTGTGCTTGATGTGCTCTTTTGTCTCTCTTTTGTCTCTATCCCACTTACTAAGCTAGTTGTGCTCACATCCTTATAGACCTTACTATAAGTTGACTAATGATTAAGGAGGTTACGCCATAACTACCCTCAGGATAGTGTGCTTTGATTGGGGAGTAAGGATAGTTGAAGACCTGCAAGAACCAGACTTTTACTTAGCCATCTTTAACCTTTTATGGAAACTAACTAGTATATGATACTCTAGAGATGCTATTGGTTTCCAACATGTTGTACATAAATGCCAAAATTTGTGGTTTTTGTAAACATTTCAAGAATGCTAGAAACTTTAGATGTATGAAAATACAACTATTTTATTAATTTATAAACTACTAGTGTTCTTAAGCAGATATCTTGAAAAGCTCTAACACAAGTTTCACTAGTAACAAGTATAGAATTGGATGCATCAAAACGATTGAGTTGAGTACGCTTAGTATAAACTAGGTCTACGGTAGCAGCTATAAAGCCAACTTCTATCTTAAGATAGTTTACGCGATAAGGTTGTTATGACTTCATTTCTTTGAGGTAGACATAATTTCCTACTACTTATCTATGTATCAGTTTTTATAGTAAATTGGTAATTTGTACTAATGATATTATTGTTAGATAAGTCATGGATAACCTTTTGTTAAGATATATTTTACCAATCCTAACTTGCAATAGGTAAAGAAGTGGAAATTTTTTAAGTTATATAGTGTTTTAGCTAATCAAAGGATTTATTAGAGGTCTATTTGTTATATCTTACATAAGGAATTTGCTCATGGGTTGAATTAAAGGATAATGAGTGTGACTTCTAAGTAGTGTAAACATAGATAATATGTCATAGAATATTTTGTTGAGAATCCCAAATATAACTTAACTTAAAGAATGTATCAAAGGATAAGTTAGAGGTTAAATCAAAGGATGAATATATGTGACTTACATATAGATTTGACTCAGAGAGTAGGTTAGTTAATGTTTTAAGAACTTCAAAGTCAACTAGATTCAAAGGACATTTTGGAGGAAGAATCAAAAGATGACTCAGGGGATGGCCTAAGTAGGAATTAAATGAAAATAACCTTGAAATCTAAGTACTTAAGCATAATAACATTATAAACTTAGACTAAAGGACTTAATACTAGGAAAAATAAACAAGAATAATGATATTTCATAACCAATATCTATATTAAAGTTGTCATTTATAATGTACGAGCTTTCCATAAAGAAACATACTATAACTGCATCTAGTTAAGCAACAAGGAATATAAATAAGTTAGGATTAATGCTTTATTGCATTTTGGAGTACCATTTTAGGATACTTAGAGGCTTAAGAATGTACTTATTTGTACTTATAACTAGTTGGCTGTGCTCATATGCCCATTTGTCTTTGGATTTTGATTCAATCTTGATTGTAATGCTTTGGTGAAGTGTTATTCGCATGATTATTTAAATTAATTGATCTCCCTTAACCTAAACTAAATTATAAGGGACTTCAAATCTTATCTAATCATGCATTGCAACTCATTAGGGTATGGTTATGATCCTTTAGCCAAATATTGACCCCTTTGAAAGGAATAGCCAAAATAGTCCCTTCCTCACATTTAGTTAAACTAAGTGATAGGAGAGGAGGTTGTAGCAAGTTTGAGAATATTAGTTCAAAGTTAGTCGCAAGATAAGGGATAACTTTATTGTACAAGCTTGGGAATGGTCATGATGGTGTTATGGCCTATGAAACTCGTCCAACTTAGATTAGAGCAGGCCTAGTTTCTCTAGTTCATGATAGATTGGACGACATCGTGTTATGAAATTTGCTTTATCACGCATTGCATCTAACTCACTTGATTAACAACCTTACTTGATTTGTAATATATGTATGCTTTTGTCTCCATCTTACTTATAGAGCGGTAGTTGTTTGATAGGAGGCAAATGCACCTATCAAATCATAGAATAGTAAACGGGTTTGAGTCCAAGTTGTTAATCCTTTAGGGAACTATTAATTTTGAGGAAATATTGGATTACTAGTAATTCTCCATATTTTCCAATTATCTAACTCAACAATTAAGAGCCAATTCAACTAATTGAAATCTAAATTAATTAAATAAAATCTTAACTAACAAAACAAATAAGAAGAACAAGAAAAGAAGATTAATTTGTTAAAGAAAACATGATCCTTAGTAAAATGTATTACTCACTACCTAGTTCTATGCACTTTCAAATTTCAATCATTTATTGGACCTTCGGAATTCCTAATACCAGTTAACCATAATCGCTTAAAGAAATCAATTCCAAACCTTAAGTATATTCCATCTGAATCACTTCTATAATAAAATATCTCAAGGTTGCTTCTTGAATTCTAATATTAGATTACCCAAATTTGGAGAAACTAAATAGCCAAACCTCAATCTATTTAATTACTTCTAATTACATTAATCTATATAATATAGGATCTCGCAAACTTTATAACGAACCCAAACATGAAATCGATAGTTAGTAATATTGATTCAATGACAATAACACAACGTAATTAGATCATAATAGCAATATCATTGATTGAATAACAAAACCATGTTACATAGAAGAATTATGATTCAACAATACTAAAAAGAACTAAAATAGAACATGAATTAAATTAATGAATTCAAAAGAAAGAAGAAATATTCCTTGGCCTACTTTACCTTATATACTCCTTCTAAAGGACCTCTTTTTACAACTTAAGCTAGACTCTTATTTATAACACTTTAAACCTAAGGTGATAATCAAACTTTTCAAAAATAGGGAAATTCCTTCATCAATAACATGTTCACATCCTAGGATACAGCAATGAACCCCAAGTGTGATTCTCCTTTACAATTAAAACTCTTAAAAGTTTTAGATGAAAGGATTACGGCCAAAAGCACAGGTGTGATTTTTAATCATGATCTCATCTAGACTTCAATTCTCAACCTATTTTTTTTCTTTCAAATGAAATAGTCAGTGTATTCTTCATTAAAGCTTCAAAACTTCATCAATTTCTTCAAAAAATAACCAAACACTCTTCAATAGCCTATAAATGAAATGAATTAAAAATAATCTCAAAATACTTCAAAAATAAAACCTACAATAAATAAAACTCTCAAAACTAACTCAAAATATATTTACTAAATGAGTGTTATCAAATTCCCTTACATTTCAATTTTTGTTTATCCTTAAGCAAAATAATCAAATACCAAAGAAGAGCTTCTGAAGGACAAAATCACTAGTACCTTACATAACTTAGCAAATCCTAACCTTAGTTCAAAAACTCAACAACTTTCTCTAAAATTATCCCTTCTTCATTCATCAAACAATGCTCTTAGAACACCTAAATATTAACATTAAGGTCCATACTAGATTCTAACAATCAATCTAGATAATCCAAAGCTAGTCTTCTAAACTCCGCAAATTTAGTTATTTAAGAGTAAAAGTAGATCCTAATACTATAAATGACTTGAAGAGTCATCAAAACCGAGCAAAATAAAAATTTAATAAATTATAAATTTAAATATATTATAAATAGTAAAAACTTTAGAAATTGATCAAAACCCTATATCGCATACTAAAACCCTAAAACTACTTTAAGCACCATTAATCAAAATTGAATTCGAATTTGATCGAAACCTTAAAATTATAAATATAAACCTATAAAATAATTAAATATTACTCAATAGCGATAAAATTATAGTCGAATGTAATTTTCGACTAAATCGCCTATTCGCATGAAATTGTAACGAAATTGCAACAATAACTTGTAAAAATTATAATTGTAACGGGTACCACTTAAATTGATAAAATTTCATAAAAATTTGAAAATTGATTTACGAGGAGATTCGTTATAATTTATATGATTCGAAAAATTACATATATTTGTTAATAATTTTCATTTTCCTTCTCCTTTATTTCTAATTTATCTCATTTTCTTTCTTCCATTTCTAATTCAATGCTTTCATCCTACCCAAAACGTGGAGAAAAATCAGCAAAATGAAAGCTAAATTTAGCCGCCTACGTGAGAGAAAAGAAATGGCACATGTTGAGGGGAAAATAAAAGAAAAATGAAAATAAAGATTTGGATAAATCTTAGCTTAAATTCTAAGCTAACTTTATGTGAATAAAAGGAAGAAAATCTAGAAAAAAAAAAAATCTGCACAAACCAAATCGTAAGGAGAGAAAAAGAGAAAGAAAGAAGAAAAAGAAGGAAAAGAAGAAGGAAATAATTAAAAGAAAAAGGTAAATATTTATTTTTATGTAGATGTATATTATATAGTATATACATGTATAAATAAAGTAGTTATATAGTATTTTTATACATATAACATAACTAATACAAGTCTATGTGCATAAATACTTAAAGTTAATTAAATATGTATGTATAAGGTTATGTATCTAGACATGTATGTACATAGGTATATTATATGGGAGAGTATGTATTATGTATTTTTTTGGAATACATATAATTAGTATTACGTATATTATTAAATAACTATAGTATATATGTATATTTTTGTACCGTAACTATATATATATATGTGGGTATACATGTATGATTGTTTATATATATATGCGTAGTCGTGTAGTATATAGTGAGGTATTTTTATAAGTATGTATATAGGACATATGAAAATATGTATATAATATAGAGTATAAATATTATAGTATACGGCATCTCATGTATGTAATGTATAGTATACATAATTTATGATAAATACTATATAAGTATATATATGCCGAATATATATGTATGTATTTATAGGTATGTATACATGTAAGACATATAAATAAATAAATACAAAATATATATAAATATATGAATATGTGTATAAGAGTATGTTTTAAATAAATACATATACATATATAATACGTGTAATATATAGTATATATATGTATATATGATATTGTAATTTAAGAATTTACAATAACATAAACTATAAATTATATATTATAAGTATATGAATATATATATGTATAATCGTGAGGTACATAAGAAAATGAAAAAAATAGAAAAATATACCCAAAATAATAAAGATATCAAATATATGATTTAAATAATTATTAAATCATAAATATGTTAAGAAAAAGCGAAAATCAATATTTTATAATTTTTTAAATTTAAATAATAATTTTTGTGATATTTTTATATCACAATTTACGTTACGAGTCACAATGCTCAAAACGGACCTCGTTACGAGAAAATATGCTCGGAAATGATCAAAATGGACTATAAGTTCATAATGATCCGAGCTAAAACGAAAAAAGTTACATGTGATTTGATAAAAAGCTCGAATCAGCAATTTCACGTAACTAAATGAGGTCGACCTTACAAATTCTAGCATTAGTTAGCTTTAAATTCCCTACCTTACAAAATTTTCATTATTCTCAAGTGATAACGATATCAACCCTGAGCTGCCGCCAGACTATTACAATCTCTAAGCTAGCTATGGCCGAGTGAGTTTTTTTCCTTATGATTCCATATTTGTTTGTGCTTGTAGTTAGTGAACATAAATTATGAATTATAAATGAATGTGTATGGGGTTGGGTTATGCTTGTACATGATAATTCTTGTTGATGGTGAATTTACCTTAAATTGCAATAATATAATGTCTGTTGTATAGTAAATTCACTAGATTGATTACTTGTGACTTGGAATGATCACTGAATTAATAAGACTAAATTTTATTCGACTGGAAAAGTTAACTTGGATCATGCATAAATCATGCACTACATAATTAATTCTGGGTAGTCACATTACACGGAGGTAGCGAGAGGCCATACGTGGGTTGATTATTGTTTGTTATTGATTTCGTACGGTGCACACTTATGATATGACCTTACCCTAGCCTACGGGGATGACTAGGCATTGGAGGCGCCAATCGTCTAGTTATGGGTCGAGTCTAGAGGCCTTCGTTTAGGGGTGAGTGAGGGCTGCGTGAACTTACTCACAATCATATGTAGAACTCATTTTGATAAAGCTAGTAATAGATATACCATTACATTTTAAATACGAAACGTGGAGTTTCATTATGAAATAAGTTCTAATATGATACCCGGATCTGACTGTACCGAAGAATCTCCAACCCTGATTTCGGAGGGTGTTAAATTTGAGTTACATGCAGTACCTGGTCACTTGCATGTATTTGTTTGGCATATTACTTGTCCATGCATTCATTTGGTTGAACTTAACTGTGGTATAACTTGATTGCTATGTGGTTGAAGGAAATTAACTCATTAAGCTCTTGTAGGTTACTCCCCAATAGTTTTCTCTTGCAGGTTGCTAGATGATTGGGCATGGGTTAAGAATCGAAAGTTGAGTGCCAACTTTAAGATGCATAGAAGTTAGACTCTAAGGATAGACTATATGGTTCATTGCAATTATTGTATACTACATTTAAAGTTTGTGACTTTAGTAAGTTTGAGTTTTAGAACTTTACTACCCAATCTTATTATTTGGTATGGGATACCGATTCTCTGCGGTTCTGTTGGACTGTGGCTTATCGGATATCCATAGTCACATATATGTGATCGTAAGATAAGTAAATAAATAAATAAATAAAAACTTTAGTGACTAATTATTTAAAATCTTGCAATCTCTAACTTGTAAGATGATTTTCAAATCATGGATGCACACATGATGTGAAAATTTTAGGCAATCCTACTAAGCCCCCCATTAGGGTCATGACAAGTCTTATCACTTAAATAAAAACTAATTTGAATATTAAAACAAGCATCAATAAACTAAGAAAGAGTTATAAGTATTTCACTACTATGACTCAAGAGGATAGAGATCTTCCCCATATTTATTTTAATTACAAAAACTCAAATTGGATGCATGTTACATTAGCTTATCCTTTGATCATCTCCTTACTATTAATTTCTATTGGAGGAATTTCTTTCCATTCATTGTTTTTCATTTGAATTGGAGCAATTTCACTTGGTTAATAAGTCTTGGGTTAGACGATCTTTGGCTATTAGGCATTAAAACTCCCCTTTCAACTATCCATAAACTCCATCTGACTTTAGATCTTTTTACTTTTATGCTAATCTAGCCTTTCACATAAACTTTTTTATCTTGACTCTTGTAATGAACTTTTAGTTGGCAATCCCGAACTAATCACTTAAGTTGATAAGTGTTATTCTATAAAAAGAAGGTACCCTTCAAGCTTAGTTACTCGAGTCAATGAGGCCCATAGCTAGACTCTTTAACATTTTAACACTTTCATTTGCTTCTTTCTCTTTCTTTGTCTTTTTTTTTTCTTTTTTCTAATAGGCTTGATTTTAAACCCTTTTTTTCAATAATTTATTTCCCTCCAACTACTTTGATTTTTTAGGAGACTTTCAAAAGACAAGTCTCATTTATTCATCCAATCTAAAAAAAATTAAGAAAATTCAAAAATAGGTAATCATCTTCTCAAATCAATGTTAGAAATATAGATAACTAATCCTTAACATGTTAATATTTATCTAATCTTGAGTCTCAGTCTAAGTTTAAGAAACAAGGAAACTTGCACCATAGAGATTTAATTATTCAAATCTAGTAAAGTGAACTAAGGTCATACTAGAATCATAGGCAATTTAAAAAAGAAAAAATTTAAATAATCACAAAAGTTGCTAAAATATAATTGGATGTAAATTTCTGAAGCTATGCTTAACAAAATCTCAAATACTTAAGTGTAAAGTACTCAACATAGCATACTCATTATACACATACATACAAATCAGTATCTCAAGTTCTTCCCCCCCCCAAACTCAAATTATACATTATCCTTAATGTACCCAATCAATGAAGAATATATAGAAAAAAAAAAAGATAAATAAAGAGAACAAAAACTTCCCTAGTTTGATTTACATTGAAATTGAATCGTCTAAAATCTTTAACAAGAATTCCTTTCTTATATAGTGAATCTAAGTTCCTTGCAACAGATACATAAAAAGCAAAACAAAGCAAACTAAAAGGAAAAAGTTAAACTACTAAACTACTACTCAACAAAAACTAAAAAGGTTCAAATAAAAGCAAAGTAGCAAAAAGTAAAATTTGTCTTAATTGTACAATCATCCAAATAAAAAGATAGAAAAGATAATCTTGGGCAGAAAGAAGAAAAATAAAATCACTCCTCTTCACTCTCTTCCTTGATCTCTTCCCCAACATCCTTAGCATCACTATCATCAAAATAAAAAAAATAGGTGCTGGTGGTGGCATTAAGATCATTTGGTACTCAAGGAGCGCCTCAATTGTAGTATTTATTTGCTTGACTCCCTTAGAGAGCTTCTTTTGCCTTTTGATTATTTTGCCCATCATCTTCTTCAATTTGGCCATTATGGACAACCTAGGCCTCTAGGAAAGTGAAGAAGGCTTCTGTTTTTGAACCTCAAGAATATTAGCATCAGCTCCAACATCTTGAACCTCCTCAATTGCTTTAGGGACTTAGGCTAGTGGTGCCAATTTAAATGCTTAAATGGAGTCAATAGCCATGGGTTTGTATCTAGCAACCAGCTCCATCTTGGGAAGATCATCAAACAAGCCCAAGTTCTTCACAATCTTTACGATATAAAGTCTAGCAGATATATGACCTACTCCACCCTCGGTAACTTGCTTTTTGAAAAAAAAAAAAGGCTAAACTGTCCCTTAGATAAATCTAGTGATGCTTTACTAGGCTCTGAAGATAGATTATATCCACTAGATGCATTGCGTTAGTGCTAAATTTTTTGCCGGTTAGACTCCTAGCCAACACCTAATAGATGATCCTCAAAGCAAGATCCCTCAAATTAGAAGCCTTGGACTTCTTTAGACTATACACCACTGTATTTGTACTAAACCTTTTCTGAACCTATGCATCATTAACTCCATGAGGTAACTCAACCGCTAATGCTCATACTTAGCCATGTACACAAACTACTTAGGATATATGCCAAGAAATAAAAGTAATCTTGAAAATGGCATGTATTCATCTCTACCATATACTCTAAAATGCATAGTGTTTTTCACTCCATTAACCATGTGATCGAAACCTAACTTAAACATGGTGAGGAACTCCAATGTTAATTTCTTGTAAGTTGTTTCATTGATGGTTAACAACCTCTCCTAATCACCAAACTTTGGATATCTCCTAACTAGCTCCTTATAACCTACTTGTGCTAGACTCTGCTAACCAATGCAAGCAGTAACGCACAAGCGTTTTTGTCTAAGCTTTGCGTATCTCTTCTCATGAGCTTACTCAGTAAATTGTAGCATCGAGTTATTCTGTGGGTAAGATGAGCTGCTAATGCCACCTTTCTTGAAAGTATGCTTTACTATATCCATATTTGAAAGATACAAAAATAAAGACTAGTGTATGATCATGACTTCTCAAATATTCCTTCATGATAGTTTATATGCTCTATCAATTCAATAAATGAAGAATGCTAATTCTTCTTTCACAAAATTCACTATATGAACTAGATTTTTTGTGAGACTTGTCTTGGCACGACTAGGTTTGGTGGTTGATTTAGGATACTTAGGAAGGTAAACTGATTGGACTAGAAATTTATGGAGGCTTCGTGATATTAGTTGAGGGGTTTTTGTAGGATTGGAGTTTAAAAATATAATAAAATATTAAAAATATAGCTAAAATTATATAAATTTACTATATCATTATATTATCAGTAGCAAGCAGATTAGTCTTAGAAATTAACGAATACTTAGAGATAAATTATAAGAGTAATATAATTAATATTGTACATTAATTAATATATGAAAGACATGTATATACATTGGATATAATTAATATGTAAATATATATACTTGTATTTATTGAAAATACCTTAAATTGGGTAAAATTTATTAAGTAAATATGTGAAAGATTATAAAAGTTTTCTAGACAAGCAAGGACCCATATTGTTGTACGTGGCAAAGGGAGGAGTGTATAATAAATTATGAAAACTTATCTTTTAGACACATAGTGTAATTTACAAACACATGTTGATGAAGGATAAATAGAAATAAATTAAAAAAACACCTCCTAAGATTATTTAAATTGTAACTTGGACTTTTGGATGAAACTTTTACCCATTTAGAGTTTGAAAAAAAAATCTTGGGAGAGAGATTAAAATAGAAAGGGAGGAAGGATTCTCACAAGGATTATATAAATTATGGAGTTCCTAAGGATTCTCATAATCTGGGAGTGGAAGGAGGGTGGCACCTGAAGGAATGGGCCATGCTACAGTTGGCTGATAACCTCCCCATCCTTTATAGTATTGAACTCCAAAAATAGCAATTGAACTCCAAAAATTTTGAAATTTTGTTACCTTACATATTTTTGCATGAGAAATTCAAATCTTCAATCAGATTTTCAAAATTTTGAATGTATAAATGGAATCCTTAAGAAAAAGTCTCGCATAATAATTTTTGATTAGGTTTTTGAAAGATCAATTCATGTAGTTTCAAGTTGAGATTTTGTGGTTATTCTCCTATAATGTTGAATTTTGATGCTATGTGATTAAATTTCCAAAGTTTGGTAGTCAAATTTTGGGGAAATTTTGTTTTTCACAAAACAGTATGCTGGAAGTAGGTTTTTCTAAAAGAGCTAAATTGGGTTTTTATAAAAATATGCTTCAACCTATATTGACCAACATGTAGTTACTATAAGTGAGTGAAAAAGAGCTTTAAGATGTTGATTTTTAATTTTAGGTGTGTATTTAGTGATTTAGGAGTTCAATTGCAAAAGTTTCGATGAGTAATATCAAGTGAAAGTGAAAAAGAAAAGTGTATATATGAGGGTAGTGCTAAATTGATGTTTTCTACATTTGTAGGTTTATTAAGACTTTAGAACTTAGGATAAGTTGAATTTTATATGAAGTAGTTAGATGTACTAGTAGTAGTAGGGTCAGAAATTGTGTTAGAAAGTAAGTCAGAATATGATATGGTATGAATATGTTGAATACACTAGGAAAATGGAATCCATACCAAACAATGGCTTATATTTGGTCTCTACCCTATTTCTTAAGACAAGCTGTAAGTTAGGAACTTTCTAAATGAAAATCTAACTTTGGATTGAGGGTTAGAAACTTTGTTAGGAAGTAGGTCAGAATAGTGTTTAGTATTGGATATCCTTGACCACTCCAGGAGTTCGATAGTTGATCAACTAGTAATTTGTATATAAATTCCATCCCTTTATCCGAGTTAGAACACGAGTTAAAAGCTACTATAACAATAGCTTATACTACAAGGTTAGGTCAGAACCTAAGTCAGAACCTCAATCAGAAAGTAATTTGATGGAAGATGCAAAATATAAGAGCAATTGGAAAATTGAAGAAGGATGGTACTGAATATTGGATCATTGGGAGTTGGTGAATAGATTAGAAAGTCACTCGATTATACTTTTTAAGAATTTATTGAAGTTAGAGCCTAGATAAAAAACTTTGGGGCAGCAATGTATCTCAGGTTAGAACTCTGGTTAGAATGTATTTTTCTTAACTATTATCTAATAAACACCTTAGAAAACTTACCTAACATAATTAAGGAACATATTTAAATATTGAATTGAGCTCATATACTATATATATTATAGAAACTAAAGATGTTACATTAATTTTAGGGATAATAAAAGAAGATGAGAGTGACATACGAAGAGAACGAGCATTAGTATCTAGGTAAGTGAGATCAGTGTTTTACCGTACTTTGAAGTATTGTTTAAGAATACTTAGAGACCTTAGTATATCTTGCTTGTGGTTGTAAGTTAGCTGCCTATGCGTATGTATTTGAATACTGATGTGCTATTTAAGTGTTGGATTGATGTGTTGATTGCTTTATAATATTACTTGATTTGAACTGTTTAAATTTGCTTGATTACCCTAAAAGTAATATAATATAAACTCGGCTTAACTACTAACTAAACTTACATTACAACCCATTAGGGGAAATGACTAGGAAGTGTAGGCTAAACTTGGACCCCTTCGTTGGGGATAGTAGAAATGGTCTTCTCCCTACCTTGAGTCGAATTAATTGATAGGAGAGGAGGTCGTAGCCAGGTTGAGGTTTGTAGTTCAAATGTAGTCTTAGGTGGAGTGTGTTCTCCATTGTATAAGCCCTGGTTTAGTGACCAAATTCATAAAACCGCGGCATTAAACTCCTTAGAACTTAGATTAGAGTAAATGAAATTTCTCTGATCTCATGACGATTGGTTAACGTCGTGCGATGGTATTTATGTGATCATGCATTTCATTTAATTAAACTTGCTTGAAAACCCTTATTGCTTTGTGTGAAATATATGCTATTGTCTCTATCTCACTTGCTAAGCAAGTTGTCATTTATTCTCCTATAGTTGTTTTGTAGGTTTCCTTAATAGACTCACTAGTGCTATTCCAAGTTTTAGAAGACTAGAGAACGGAGTCAGGGAGTGAGATTCAAGATTACTTAATTGGATTTCTACTCGATTTATGCACTAACTTCTAGAAAAATTAATAGGGTCTCCTCGGGTGACCCCTAGTTTTCAGATAATAAGATATATTCCATGCTTTAGAAGCCTGTAGTTTTTAGTAAAACTTTAGTTGACACTTTATCTTTTCCTGACAATGTTGTTCTTAAGATTTTTATAAAATGTAAGGTTTCATTTTTCTTACTATTTATACAACTTGATTTTTCCTCAAATTTTCTATTTGAAAAGTTATATCGCAAGTTCATTCCTACAAGGTACTAAATAAGACGCTTCTAAGTAGAGGAGTGATAAGCGCCTTATGTAAGCAATACCTATATTAGCAGTTAAGGCGGCTAACTTTTAGTGTAGATTAGTTTACACGGTCGGGCTATCATGACTCTTTAATTTAGGGCGTGACATTTTCCAATAGAAACAACAAGGTTCTTACTAGCTAAAGATCCTTTGCAATTCACATATGAATAAGCAATGGTCATTCATGCTATCACATTGCTAAAAAGAGTACAAGCATTATCTTTATTCTAAAAATTCAAGAATTGGTGTTTGGTGAGAACATAATGACAAGGTGATTCTCAACCTAGTGATGGAAAAACAATCAAACTCTCCATTAAAAAAGAAAAAAAAAAAACCTATGTATTATAAACTACAAACCCTTAATCATACTCTTCCCTCACCACTACTTCAAGATTGTAACTTTAGGAGAATTTATCAATAAATAATGATAAAAGATCAATTTTCATCACTTCGGGCATAAAAAATCACTCTTACAGCGAAAGATTACATCATATATTCATCCGACAATTCTTCACCAAAACATGATCCTTAGCAAATCTATTATTTATTATCTACTTCTATGTAACAATCAAATCTCAATCACTTATTGGACCATAGGAATTCCTTATATGAGTTAACTGGAATCATTTCAACAACTAAACTCCTAAGCTTAAGTATATTCTACTCGAATCGCTTCTACAATAAAATATCTCATGATTGCTTTAAGTTCTTGAATTTTACTATTAAGTTATCCTAATTCGAAGAAACTAGATAGTTAAATCTCAATTTATTTAATTACTTCTAACTACACCAACCTATTTATTATAAGATCTTGCAAATTCTATGGCAAACTCAAATATTAAATCAATAGCTAACAATATTAATTTAAAGACAATAAACATAATCTAATTAGATCACAATAGTAAAATCATTGATTAAATAGCAAAAACAATGTTACATAGAAAAATTAAGGTTCAATGATAATTTACTAAGAAGAACTAAATTAAAACATGAAATAAAATTAAAGAATTCAAAACAAAGAAGAAATAACCCCTAGCGTCTACTTCACCCTACTTGCTCTTTGTAAAGGAACTCTCTTTAAAACTTAATCTAGACTCCTATTTAAAATACTTTAAATCTAAAGTCATAAGGAAACTTTTCAAAAATTGGAAATTTTTTCATGGACAACATATTTACACCCTAGAAGCATGATTGAGAACCTTAAGCCTAATTCTCCTTTACAATTAAAACTCTTGAAATTCTTGGATGAAAAGATCACAACCAAAAGCAAAAATTTAATCTTCAGCCATGGTCTTTTAGCACTAGCCTATGAGCCCATCCCATTCTTAGGGGACAAAGGAGGATAAGTGGTGTATGGAGAGGAAATCCGCTTGTCAACTTGACATAAAAAATGATAGGAATCAGACTATTAAACCTTTAACCCTCAGCTAAGCCCGAGGTCTTAAAGAACTAACAAGGTAAATTCTCCTACTCTAGCCAACTCCTATCGAGGTTGAGTTAATCTATGCTGCTGGCCAATTCCCTATGCCGAGTCGAGTGACTACACATTTGTTGGAAATTATGTGCTAACTGGACGAATGCTTTGCTTGCAGCCCATCCCTTTATACACTGCCGATTGGTCATGACTAGGCCGACCCCAAGCTCGGCAACATTAATGTCGAGAGGATGAGAGATCCAACACATGTCCATAGCCATTCCTTCTCGGACGAGCCCAAGTCTTGCTCAGCACCTCAGTTCAGCTACTTATCTTGAATGTACTGTTTTGTTTGTATCTTTAAAGAGGGTCACCAACTACGTATCCAGGACTTGGAGAATATGTTGCATTCAATCATTACTTTTCCTTAAATATTCATTTTTACCTTTTTGTATTCTATGTACGTTACTTCTTTGGAGCATTACGCTTTTTATCTTTTCCATCTTTAGGTAAGTTGCCTTAGTTTCTCGAGTATAAATACCTACTATACATGTAGCTGCAAAACATTGTAACTGCTATTATCAATTTACTAAATATTCCCCTTTGTGAACATTGCTCTTGTTAGCTTGTTTACTCCTTCGCACTTAACTTAAACCTTAAGCAAGGCTACGTGGCAAGTAGCTTAATCGGACCATTTCATGTGTTATATTAGGTTATGCCGTGAGTCTTAGAGGTTCCTTGGTGCATCATATCGTAGGAGCTGTTCGTGGGTTTGCTTATTTTACTTTTACTATTTTTCACATGATTCCATCACTTTCTTCAAGATTTTGGCAAGCTTAGACCTACCCTAGCGACCGGTCTTGTTTGACCTTTGTTACGGTCTATATCATTTTAGTATTAGAGCAAAGGTTTCGTTTGGATAAGTTGTGTTTATTATTTGTGAAGTAGTGCCTCTTATAGCAGGTGTCGAAGTTGAATAGAGGTTCAGTGGAAGTATTCTAATAAGCAAGAAGTAGAGTAGTTTGTTTTCATGTTTGTCCTATTTTTCCTTGTTTCAAACATCCAAAAATAGAGCAAGTTCTATATTAGCAATTTATTCATCAGTGTTGTTACTGTATTATGACTTAGCTAGCTATTAGTATGAAGAGTGTGTCGTATTGTTAGATTTGGAGAAATAGTGTCAGTTGTCGCTTAAACTTAAAGACTAAAATTGAATTTGCTGAGAAGAATGATAGACGCAAGTATTAATGCTAGTATTGGAGATGAAAACAATGGTGTTATCTACCATAGTCGACAATCCTAAGGCACCTCCAAGAATACGGACAAGAGACTCAATGAGGTGATTAACCTCTTAGCGAACTTAACCCGAGTTGTTTACGCATTGGCATATTAACTTACTAAGGTCATGCATAATACGCCACAAGTTGCCTGACTTGTTAGAGGTTAAATCTCATATGGTAAGTTCGAGGTAGCTGAGTAAGTAGACAAGCGAGAAGAATGATTGACTTAGGAGATTTGGATGATGTTGAAGAAGAAGAGCAACTTATAATACCCTGAGCTACCAACCATGTAAAGCATTAGATTCTAAGTTTCAAGGGGTTTGGAAGTACAGATGATTATTTAGATTGAGAGGAAAAGGTAAAGCATGTTTTTTTATTATTACCAATATGAAGACTACGAAAAAGTTAGTTGAGTTCTCTAGATATGTCACCATGTGGTGAAAGAATTTTCAGGTCATAAGAAGACGAGAAGGATACAAAGAGGTCAATACTTGGCTCGAGATAAAAAGAATACTTCGAAACAGGTTTGTTCTAAATACTTATTTACAAGACACTTTTTCTTTGCTTCAAGAGTTGAGGCAAAGAGGCCAAACTGTTGACGGGTATGTTCAAGAGTTTCAAATACTTATGATCCACTGTAAAGTCGAGGAACCATCAATGTGATTAGTATCCAAATTCCTCACTAAATTAAGAAGCGGTATCTGAGACATTATGGAATTTCAACAATTTACCACATTAGATGAGGCTATAATGATAGCCCAACAAATGGAGAGACAAAGAAGGAGCTAATTGTTGACCTAACCATTGACAAGCTGACCCATTCAAGGAAGCTATCGAGGTCAACTAAGTGTCGAGTCGACCAAATGAACATATATTAGGACCGAACAGAAGGGTTAACTTGATGGTGACATGTCAACCTGGACATATTAGAAGGGGTAAGGATCTAAGAGGAAGACGAGCCAGATTAAGTGCTTTAAATGTTAAGGGTTTGAGCATATGGTTGCTTAGTGTCCAAATTGACGTACTATGGTTATCAAAGGAGATGTGTCTAAGCTAAAAGTAGATAGTATTGACGAGGAACCTGAGGAAGAAATTGTTTCTAAGAAAGAAACCACTTGGGAGAATGAATTGGTGGAGGAAGACGTGTTTGTTGAGAACCTAGATTAGTTTATCCTAATTGTCCGGCGTACAATGAATTTAGAACCCTTACATGAGGAAGATCAGAGAGAGAACTTGTTCCATGTTACATGCAAGGTGAACAATCAGTTGTGTGCACTTATTGTAGATAATGGTAGTTGTATTAATGTGGCATCAGCTGATTTGATTAAGAAATTGAAGTTGTCAACTATCGCATATCTAAAGCTGTATAAGTTTCATTGGCTGAACGAGAGACATGTCTCTTAGTAAGTACTACTGTCAATTTCTATTGGGAATTATTTTGATAAGATCCTTTGTGATGTATTACCCATGTACACTTCATACATGCTACTTGGCCGACCCTGGCTTTTTCACTGAAGGATTATGCATGATGGATTTTGGAACACCTATATGTTTGAGAAGGATGGAAGGAGGGTTACTTTAAATCCAATGATGCCGAGTCAAGTTAGTAAATTATAGGCTAAACTTGCTCGAGGACCCAATAAGGCTTTAATACTAAGCAGAGCTGAGCTCCGAGGAACTATAAAGGCTAATATGCCAACTTTCATGTTGGTTAGGAGACTACTAGAGTTAAAGGAGCAGATTGAACTACCCATTGAGGTGAGGGGGTTATTAGATGAATATGTTAGCCTGTTTCCAAAAGAGTTGCCGAAAGGTTTGCCATTGTTCAAAGGCATTGAGCACTGCATTGACTTGATACTCGGCATTACTTTACCGAGCAAACCAGCTTATTGGATGAGTTTTGAACAAGCTATTGAACTTTAAAGATAAGTCAATGAACTATTAGAGAAAGGGCATGTAAGGGAGAGCCTCAATCCTTGTGCTATTTTGATGCTCCTAGTGCTTAAAAAGGATAGTACCTGGTGAATGTATGTTGATAGTCGTGCCATAAATAAGATCATGATTAAGTATTGGTATTCAATCCATGTTGGACAAACTAAGTGGAGTTAAGGTCTTCAGCAAGATTGATTTGAAGTCTGACTACTATCAAATTCGGATGAGGTCGGGAGATAAGTGTAAAACTTCATTTAAAACTTGGTACGGACTTTACGAGTAGATGGTAATGCTTTTTGGCTTGTTGAATGCTTCGATTACTTTCATGCGATTGATGAACCATATATTGAGAAATCTAATTAGGAAGTGTGTCGTGGTGTACTTTGATAACAGCTTAGTATATAATGTTGACATACCAAGTTACTATGAGCATCTATGTATCATATTAGATGTGCTCCAAGCCAAGAGATTATTCAGCAATTTAAAGAAGTGTTGCTTTTGCCAGGAGGAAGTGGTATTTCTAGGTTATGTAGTAAGTGGAGGAGGATTGCGAGTAGATGTTAAGAAGATCTGAGTAATTGTCTAGTAGCCAACTCCAACCACTTTTGCTGAGGTGAGAAGTTTTCATCCTTTATAGAAGGTTTATCAAGAATTTCAGTACTATAGCTGTACCCCTTACCAAATTGACGAAGAAGAACATCAAATTTAAATGGGGAGAAAAAGAGGAAAGAAGTTTTGTTGAAGTAAAAGCAAGATTGACTTCCGCACCCATATTAACTTTACCTGACTTTGAGAAGATATTTAAGCTAGAATATGATGCATCAAGCGTTGGTATAAATACTGTCTTAATGTAAGAAAACCAACCAGTTACCTACCATAGTAAAAAGCTTAGAGGACTTCAATTAAACTACTTTGTATAGGATAAAGAACTCTTAGGCCTTATCTGAGCACTCTAAGTATGGTAATACTATCTATTACTGAGAGAGTTTGTCATCTATATCGATCATGAGTCTTAGAGGTATCTCTAAAGTCAAACTAAATTGTTAAAGCAACAAGTAGGGTGGATTGAATTCTTTAAAGGATTTAACTTTATGATCAAGTATAAACAAGGCAAGAGTAATGTAGTAGTAGATGCTCTTTCAAGAAGACATGCGTTATAGAACTGTAAACCAAGTTGTTTAGGTTTGCAAGTATCAAAGAGCAGTATTCTCAGGACCTATACTTTGGACCCATACTTGGGGTTTATGCCAATAGAAGAGCAGTTCATTATTATCATATGGAAGATGGTTACATGTTTTAAAGTAGAAAGTTGTATTTGTCGACCTATTCTATATGGGAGTTGCTTATCAAGAAAGCCTATAGTGGAGGACTCTTCAAACATTTTAGGAAAAGAAGAACATATGAGTTGATGAGTAGGCAGTTCTTTTGGCTAAGAATGAGGCAAGATGTGCACCTAATTGGCGAGGGCTGTACTGTATTCAAGAGAGCTAAATGTCGAGCCATATAAGGAAAAGCAATGCCTTTACCTATCCCAACCAGACCTTAGACTGAGTTGAGGATGAACTTTGCCCTTGGATTACCAAGAACTACCCAAGGCAAAGATTTCGTAATGGTCATCGTAGACAGATTCAATAAGATAGTATACTTTATGCCCTACTTTAAGATTAATGATACTTTGGCTATTGCCTTTCTCTTTTTGCAAGAAATTGTTCGGTTACACAACGTGCTGAGAAGTATAGTCCCAAATAGGGATCCAAAGTGCTTAAGCTATTTCTAAAGAGCTTTATAGTGTCAGATGAGGACTAAACTACTATACAACACCTCTTGTCACTCCTAAATTGATGGCTAAATAGAGGTGATTAATCATACATTAGGATTATTGCTTTGAGCTATAGTGAGTGAGAACTTAGCCAATTGAGATGTTTATTTACCCATAGTAGAATTTGCTTGCAATAGTATAATACATGACACTATAAAGTAAACCCCCTTTGAAGTTGTTTATGGATTTAATCCTAAGTTGCTCCTTGATCACACCTCTGTACCCATATCTAAGCAATAAGAACTTGACGGGAGAGCTCGAGCAGAGTCCTTACAATAGAGTTACTTGGTAAATTGACCAAGCTGCGAAAAGAATGTGAGAAAAGGCCAAGGAGAGGAAGTTAATACAGTTTTAGCCTAGAGACCTTATGGCTGCACCTAAGCAAAGAAAGGTTCCTGAGCAAGAGGAAAAATAAGCTGTTTGCCCGAGCTGAAGGCCTCTTCAAAATCCTCTAAAAGATTAACAAAAACGCCTATAGATTGGAACTACCTGAAGATTATAGGGTCTCGGATACTTTCAACATTGCCAACCTCAATCCCTATCACCCTGAAGGAGAATTGAACAAAGACCAGCCAAATTTGGTCCTAAATCTAACTTAGCTAGAAGGAATGATAGGAATCAAACTACTAGACCCTTACCCCACGACCAAGTTCAAGGCCTTGAAGGACTAACAAAGTGAATTCTCTTACTCCAGCCAACTCCTGCCAAGGTCAAGTTAATGTATGCTGTCGGCCAATTCCCTATGTTGAGCAGAGTGACTACACATCTGTTAGAAAATATGTGCCAATTAGATGAATGCTCTACTTGTAGTCTAGCCTTCACACACCACCGATCGGTCATGACCGAGTTGACCGTAAGCTTGGCAATATTGATGCCGAGAGGATAAGAGATCCAATATATGTCCATAGCCACTCTTTCTTGAATGAGCCCAAGTCTTGCTTGGCTACCCATCTTAATCGTATTGTTTTGTTTGTATCTTTAAAGGGTGTCACCAATACATTGCTGCTACGTATCCATGCCCACTTGGAGAATATGTTGCACTCAATTATTACTTTTTCTTAAATATTCATTTTTATTCTTTTGTATTCCTTATACATTACTTCATTGGGGCATTACCTTTTTTGGCTTTTTCATCTTAAGGTAAAATTGTCCTAGTTTCTTAAGTATAAATACCTACTGTACATGTAACCGCAAAACACTATAGCTGTTATCATCAATATACTAAATATTTTCCTTTGTGAATATCGCTCTTGTTATTTTGTTTACTCCTTCACTCTTATCTTAACCCTTAAGTAAGGCTAGATGATAAATAACCTCACCGAACTATCTCGTGCATTATATCAAGTTGTGCCGTGAGTCTTTAGAAGTTCCTTGATGCATCATATCTTAGGAGCTATTTGTGGGTTCGCTTATTTTACTTTTACT
The DNA here is from genome assembly GCA_024138015.1 of Lumnitzera littorea. Taxonomy (NCBI): domain Eukaryota; kingdom Viridiplantae; phylum Streptophyta; class Magnoliopsida; order Myrtales; family Combretaceae; genus Lumnitzera; species Lumnitzera littorea. Next base: position 46,049,361 of record JAMXBB010000007.1, on the reverse strand, counting down.
ATTTTTCGCATGATTCCATCACTTTCTTTAAGCTTTTTGTAAGCTCGAACCCACCCTAGCAACTGGTCTTGTTTAACCTTAGTTACCATCCGCATAAAAAAAGACTTGTCATTGATTACGACATCAAATGTGGGGAAATGGCTAATAAGGGACTACTCTCCCTACCCTCATCATTCTCTTTATTTAATGCTTTGTGAGGGGCTAGATGGCAAGGTAAGAGAGAGAGACACTGGATTTGCATGATCTTAAGTCACTATTACACTAGAGAAAGTTACAAGAAAGTTAGTATTCCATTCTCTCCAAATTGACTTGAGAGTCGGAGTAATCGCACTGCCCTCTTTGAGTTCACATGTGTTACTTTTGCAAGCCTATTCTGCTCTATCGATCGAGTGACATCCAAGGGACTTAGTCCACCAATCATCTAAGAGAATCACATGCTAACAAATTTCATTTTAGTGTGTTTAAGAAAATATATCTACTCTTGATGCTAATATCCCTTCTTATCTTGCGTGGAGTTGATGATTAGAAGAGAATTTAGTGAATAAATGTAGATGGGAAGCTTTTTATGCTAAAAGCTTCTATTGACTTGATGCAATTCAAAGGTTGAATAGAAGTAAATAGAATTGTAGGTCAATCACCTCTAAATTTGATTTTATTCATATTTTTACTTTTCATTGAATTAAGTTTAGTAGAGCTTTGTTAACTCGAATGGGATGGAATATTCTTACGTTTTTTTTTAATTTTTTATAATAATTTTATCTAGGCTTTTAATAGCCTCAAATTTCTCAATAATAAATTGGAAGAATTGTCTTTATCTTCATTCCTACTTTTAGATATCTTAAAAAACTTAATAGAAGCTAGAGTAATATCTATTTTGTTTTAATAGCTTTGATGTCTACCATAATGTACAACTTTGTAAGTTTTTGTTGTTTGTACTTGTTAGTTAGTAAACTTTACATTTAAACTGGTTACAATTATAAATTTTTATAACTTCAACTTTTTCATTATTAACAATTCTTTTTCCCCAACTATATATATATATATATAAAAGAAATGTCCTTTGTGTAAAGAGTGATAAGAGTCGCATATCTTTACATGACTTGGTATAAGACGATTACATAACTAGATTCTTTTAAAGAGTGTAACTCTTCTAGACATAGTATAAGTAGTGAAAGACCACCAATATGATTGTATGGAACCAATAATTTATATTAATTTATAGTAATTATGGCATATTTGAAACAATTTACAAACATACATTATTAATTAATGTCAATAATAAATATGTGATCTTTTAAGTAAATCTATTATTTTCCCAGGTATGTAGATTCTTTCAATTAAAATTTGTTGCTGCAACTCTTTAACTAGCTAGTATTTACTTTCAAAGATGTTAAACGAAGAGACATTAAAAAAAAAAAAAAAAAATTAGAGAGAGACAAAGAGACGCTTGTGCAATATATTAATGTCAATAATCGCGACAGTTTTATTTTTACCTTCCTCTAAAGGTTTGTTTTAGCAAAAATGAAATTGAATACATTGCTAACCTGTCTAGGGAAAAAAAAAAAAAAAGAAGAATTGAAATAAAAATTTATTTGTTCCTACTGAAGAAGCAATTTATTATCAGTTTCGGAAAAGTTAATGCGAAAAAATGCATATATCCTCTACGCCCTGAGAAACTAGAACCAAATAATCATCTAATTAGGTGCATTAATTTCCACCCCTCAAGCCCATGAAATTTATTATTTTCTTTTTTAAAAAATTTTTTCTTCTTCATGGATCGATCGATCCTTTATCGTCCTTTTTCTATGAAGGTATTATTCTGTATAATCCTCCCCTACCATACACTCTTATGTAGGCCAGATTCATGTAAATCGAACGGTTGAGATTCATTCAATCTACATAGATCGGGTCTGCTTTAAGAACTTTCTAACTCTTAATCCCACCACATCAAACGTCGAAATCACACTGAAAAAGTGGAGGCGCGAAAGAGTTAAGTCCACCAAAAAGAATGTCCTCTTCTTCTCCAAAGACGTTAGATTCCTCATGGCCCTCAAAATATGTCTGAATCTCTTCAGGGAAACTGCACTTGGGGTTGTGCCCCACCTCTTGATCCGGGTTGGATGATGAACTATCAGCTGCTGTTGTCATCTCTATCATCTCCCTAAACTTGGATGACTGAAGAAGCAGCCCTAGGGCTGATGTCGCAGTTGCTGGACGCAGCTGAGGTTGCATGGTTTGTTCTGACAACCCTAAGTTGTCACAAGCACTGCTGGAATTACTCTCCTGATTATGTGCGTAGGCTGTAGTTATATTATTATTGATGGAATAATGAATTTTGAGGTTAGGGTTTGCAAGGTGATTTTGATTGGGTTTAGTAATAACATTGTTATTGCTGTTTTTGTCGTCGTCGTCGTTAGGTTTCAGCCATTTGATGTAACGACTGAGGTCGAAGTTTGTAACGGCGTTGAGTCCACGATACTCAATGGCAGCCATATCGTATGCAATGGCAGCTTCTTCTTGTGTAGCTGTAGAAGTAGATAAGAAAAAGACGTTAACTAGATCGACGATATAGGACAATATATACCTCACAACATCATATAATGAAATATAAATTGAATTTGCAAGTCCCAAGTGTTGTTGTCAGTTTGATTTGAAGTTGCTGGACCATATATGAAGTTTCGTCTGTAGTTTTAGATGTGTAAGCAAAAGAGTTTCGCACAAGTTAAAAGGAAACCAACGCCTCGAATAATTCTGAGGGTTTGTGTTCTGGTTAGGCACTTGTTTTGTCTACTTGCATTGAACCTTTTGATAAAAAATTAGCAAACTGTACATCCGCATTTTCACGTATGTTAAAATGATATGATAACCATCTAATAAAAAGCCATCTGATGAGTTAAATTAGTTTCAAATAAAATATCTATATAAGGTGTAAGATTTATTTAAATTCCATATGATTTGAAAAGGATCTTTGTGCGTACGAGAGACTACAGAGAAGTGCAATTATTGTTTTTCCAGGCAATATTTCCTTAATAAATTGTTAGATGAAGTATAGTACTATGTATATCACTTGATTATAAGAAAAAAAAAAAATTATAATGTTGAAGCATGATAGAATAAATTTTTGGTGTCCTTCATCTCTTAAACTACTAGTAAAATATAATAAACAAACACACAAATATATATATATATACGAAAGCTACAATTGGGATGGCTTCATGAAGAAGGTTACTTATTACTCTTAGAATGCTATGTAGTGGAAAAGTGGTAAAATTATCATACTATTATTACATTGATTTTTTATTTCTTACATACGCCGACATAAAACCTACATTATCCGCTATTACTATCATAAAGCGCGGATCTCTCTCTCTCTCTCTCTCTCTCTCTCTCTCTCTTTCTCTCTTTTTTTTTTTTTTCCGCTAAAAAGATGCATTAGCTAATGGAATATATATGAAGTTCCTAGCATAGAGCTAGGATCAAAAGTTGGAGCATGATGCTCCATGAGTTCTGCTCGCCCAGAGCAAATAGTTATAAACCACTTCTTCTCCTTATAAAAACCCATTGCAGAAAAGATAAACAAAAGGAGGGTTATAAGCATCGAGAACTCTTACATAGTAGAAAACCAGAGTTAGAAACCTTATTCACTTTTTTGTTTTTTTTTTTTTTGTTTTAACCTCATCCATATTGGTGCCTTTAAAAATCGTTTTCCTTACGATGAAAAACTTGCTAATTCGTAACTGGCCGGTTGTCGATGGTGAATAGTAGACAACACACACAGGCTTATATAACATTTTTTTTTTTTCTTCGTAATTTTTTCACTAGAATATCACGATAGCATTTCTTAGGCTGATTTCATTCCAATTGTACCACTTCTCTGATAGAAATAATAAAATTTCGCCGGACTTTATAGTAATAAGGGTTAAAAAAGAGAAATTACCGTAGGTCCCAAGGTAGAGATATTTGTTCCCAAATACTCTGCCAATTCTAGCTTCCCATCTTCCATTGTGATGATGCCTGAGATTTCCTAAAGTTAGGTTTACCTTTTCATGTAATGCTCAATATAAGTAGAAAAGTAAAATTATCATTTTGATAGTCCAAAGGGTAACCAGTAAAACAACCCCCCCTGGATATGTATATGTATAGATTCTTATAAGTTGAAAACTTCCTTTTTTTTTTTTTTTTTTTTGCCCTTTTAGGCTGGAAGTTGAAATAATATATAAATGCTTCGGTTTTATGTTATTATCCAAACTAAGAATCAACTTAAGAGTGTCATCATATGATACCTTAATTATTATACCCGCTCATATTAAGGTATCTTGATAAAAATAATTACCTCGCTACACCTCTGTACTTCGAGACTCCTCGAGAGAAACCGCTGCTTTTCCTGCAATTAACGGCAAGATATAAATTTTATAAACGTTTATTTTTCTGTATATAACCATGCAAAACGAAGATTGTTGTCGGCAAATTGGAAAAGATTACATTTGCTATGTTAACAAAAATAAGGAGAAATTATAAATACAACCATATTAATTATTAATCAGAGATATATAAATCCTCTAAACTACTACGATAATTTATTCGATTTTTCACAACTTTTGAAAATGCACGTATACATCACAAACCATCCAAATAGTGATTTTCTAAAACATTGCAATTTGTGTCTGGCTCTTTTATTAATGGTTCTAGGTTTTGGTAAAGTTTCAGGTTATTCACATTATTTAAAATAAGAGAAGGTGAAGATCCTTTTAAGAGAATAGGGAATTTATCCCGTCTGACTAATAGCATGGTAAGGCTGAATGTGAAAGATAATTAAGGTAAAAGATGTTCAAACCTTCTGAGAGATCCAATGTACTCTTCCCTGGATTGCCCTTCCATTTCTTTGAGCTCCTTCTGGTACGTGGAGAGCTGCAAATGCAAAATTTAAGCCTTAGTGGCTATATTTCTCTTCCTTGGACTTTTGTAATGTCGATCAAATGTCCAAACCCATATATTTACCGGAAAATTAAGAATGGTTTCCTTTCCCCAATATTTGAGTGCCGCCAGGTCATAAGCGTGTGCAGCTGCTTCCTCATCATCATAAGCACCTAATAATTGCGGCGACGACAACGTAATATTATTTAAAATGTTGTCTAATACATGATATGTTATTATCAAAATTCGAATCTGTTGATAAAGCCCATTATTATTATTATTCTCGATTAAATTTCTTCAGCTAAATTAGTATCTAACATGTATTAATTATGCACGCTAGCGGAGAAATGGTAATAACATGACACCTGCAATACCGTACCTTAAAATATGGAATAATCATATAATTATAATTTAAAATTTTTTCTTATTTTTATGAAAAAAATCGTACTAATTTATAATAAAAAAAACAAAGAAACAGCTTTTTTATTTTATTTTTCTTTAAATTTCAAAATACAAAGAAGCCATTATGAAGCTATATTTAATGCAAGAAATTATCTACTTTAGGGGAGGGATTAATTTGATAAACTTCTAAGTGCTATACAGAAACCACACATTTTCCTGATAAACAACATAAATTTATATTTAGTTTCCCGATGGGGCAAATAAATCTGTGTTATTGTGAAAGGAACACTCACCGAGGTAGACTACATTAAGGCCAAGAGGGCAAATAGACCAAAGGTTGTTGCCATTGCCAACAAGAGCAAAAGAAACACCACACCGTTAGAAACACTGTTAGAATGACAAAATTAAGCGGAGTACAAAGGAAACTGAAGTAAATGTATGAACAGTGTGAAACCTTGTCTGCCTTTCTTGTTCTGAGATTCATTCCAGCAATTCTTATCCCACAGATGCGCTTCGTATCTGCCTGTCCACCGATGCCTAATATATAATAGGAAGAAACCCATATATGTAAATGAATCAACATTTTATTACAACAACATGAAACCAAGTCTAGGAGGGACAAAACAAAAAAAAAGAAAAAAAAAAAAAGAGATGAGATTATATGTATATTGTTTATGGAGATGATTAAGATGCAGAAAGATCGTGCAAGAAAGCCAATGTATTTAGTATAATTTGAGGACTAACAAGCTAGGACTAAGGAACGTACCTTGTGACACCTCGATATATGGAACTACGTTGAGGAGGAGAGTCTCTAGGGACAGTCCTCCTCGTACGTTTAGCTTTTGTTGTTACACCACCATTAGCCATGAGTTGGGTGGCACTTTTATTGTTGTCATCGTTTAACGTTGTTGTGTTTCTCTGATTTTGGTTCGATAGTTTGGTCATTTTTTCTTTCTTTTTAACTGTAGATGCAAGTTGCAACAATGTCAATCGAGAGATATAGAGAGAGAGAGAGAGAGAGAGAGAGAGGACTGACTGGGTCTTCCAATGAAGAGGTTTATAAAGGAAGAGTTGCACGAGGATGGGCCCAGAAGAGAGAGGGCTGGCAAACTATAGGTTAGCCGGCAATCACTTACATTATCTGCCGTCTATAAACGGCTCCTTTGTCCTCACTCTATTTTCCTTATTTATCTCCTCTTTCAAATTCCTTCTATTTTCATGCCAATTCTCCTCTGTCTACTTAATTATGTCTACATTTAGGTTCTTATTTTCAATGCCATATTCCTGTTCTGTGACACATTTTTTATGCTTTTTGTTACAAATTAGAATATTTTCTACTTTCGCATTATCAAAAATGGCTGGATACTTACAATTCTTAGCGGTGCTTGCTAACAATTTGATATTTTGGGTGATATATATAATATACATAAATATAATCGAGAACAATGACATCAGCCAATGATTACTAATAGTCGAAGATGATTGGAGGTGATGATGGTGAAATGGATTACCAAGAACGTGGATATATATATATATATATATATATATATATTATTATATTACAATCCAGAACTATCAAGATGTTTTAACTCGCTATGCACTCTTATCAGTTATGTGACAAGACTCAAAAGCTCTAGATACATAATAAATATTTTCCACGATGTTTATATAATAAATTCAATGCTATATTTTCTATGTAATCCATTTAAAATCATCAATATATAACACGTAGTCCAATAGATAAACTAAATGAGTAATTCTTCAATGACCTTGTATCATATTACTAAATCTCGTAATTGAAAAAAAAAAAAAATGAATATTGGTAGGTCTTTAATATTACAAATTTGTATAGCCGTGACTAGCGTACCTCTCTCCATTCCATAGGTCATCGCCAATAGAGACTAGGACATCATCCATATCTTCAAAGCACTCATCTCCAAAATGTTTTATCCTTTGTTTGATTTAAGAGAAAATAGAAGGAAGTAATAAGGGAAAGGAAGTTTTGAATTTTATTGCTTGGTAAGGAGAGCAATTAGGAGGGGAACAAAAATTGAGAGAAATAATTTCATTGGGCCCACCAATTTTCACTCCCTCCCAAATTGGACGGAAAGGAAAGGAAAAAAATGAAAACTTTGCCAGATTTCTAATTTTATCCCTCTCCTTCACCGTCTCTTTCATTGATTTTTTACTTATTATAGGTAATGTAGTGATTTTACATTATAGCTACTTTTGTGTTATATAATGATTAGCTTTCCTTTAAATTTCCTTCTCACCATTATTCAAAGACATTCAAGATAATTCTTTCCCACATGAATTTTTCCGTCCCGATACTTTCCTTCCTTTTCCATTTTCCCTCATGCCAAACAAAATGCTGGTGTCTTACTTGTTGGTTAACAACACACTTAGAAAGAACAATTGCTATTGCAAATCACACAAGATGCACAAAGCACAAATTAACACAATAATCATAAATAAGCAACACAAATCATTTGAGATAGACACACACACACACATGCAAAAAAAGGTCAACGGACCGAAGCATTCTTAAAAATCAATCAGTGAATTTCAAAATGCAAAGTAATCATCACATATTAGTTTTCATATACAGTCATTAGAATAGTTCCATCCATTGTTCACGTATCTAAATGCCTTTTGCTTGATGTCTTCGTCTTATATAGAGCTTATTCTTTGAATTTTCCAATCAAAGTTTAGCTACAAAATGATTAATAGGTGATCAACTTATCCACATTTTAGCATGACGCCTAAATTTATGTTTACCCCAATTGGTGATGGATATATATCCACCAATCATGACCAATTAAATCAACAATCAAATTCTAGCGATCCATATTCAATTAATTTGGTCGATTCTCTATCTTACACAAAAAGCAATTCAAACACACCAGCCAAATGCAATAGCACACAAAATCTTCACTTAGACAGAAATAAATTAAAAACTTAAGAATGTACTTAAAATTAGATTACTAGGGTCCTCATTAATCAACTCTCAACTCAAAACAAGGAGCTCCAAGTTGACAATTAAGGATAGGTGACCTGACTCAGGATGAAAGAGCTGTTGACTGCCTCTTTCGCTTGTGACTCCTTGACCCAACTGCTGATAAAAGGTTTGCAACTAACTCCTATTTTAGTTACTGTTTTCCAATAAACTCCTCTCTAGAACCGTAGAAAAAGCTCTATTATTTAATTTTATACTTTATCAAAATCCATCCCGAAGCGTTCTATCTTTGATTTCAGAAGTTTTCATGAAGTTCATCTCACATAAACAATGTCAACTTGCATAAAAAGATTGTTTAATCATTCCCCAAATTCATGATTTTTTTTCTCCTTCAACGATTAAAACTCCAATTCTCTTCTTATATGAAAGTCATAGATTTTAGACAGTAAGCTAACTTCTTTTACTTTAATTAAAAAAAAAAAAAAAAAAAAAGAGCACCTTGCTCTCGTCCAAGCGAGGAGAGTGGCAAGATAGGATTTTCATAATCAAAGTGAAAATTGAGAAGAGAATAGCGTTAGCTGCACATTTATTGGGGGGGAGGAAAAAAAAAAAAAATAGGAAGCAAAACTACATAAATATCCTCGTATTTATAGTATTTTCTGGGATGTTCCACATGTATTCAGTGAAACAAAATACGAGAAAGTTGGTATTGATTTTTATTTTTCCTTTTTCCCTTAAGATCATTTTCCATGGGTATGTAGAAAAATTATATTGATTAGTTTAATTTTCTAAATGGACGTTAAAAAGAAAAACTACTTCCAGGATACAATCCAACTTATTTTATAGTTTTAATAGATAGAAATAATATGGAAATAATAGATCATCTCCATATCCATCCCCTCAATTGCTATCAATTTCTCTACTTTTTCTCCCCCTAAGTATCAATTTCCCTATGTTATATATTGGTATATATAATCAATACTTGAAATTATAAGAATGAATATAACATAGTAATAATGTCACTATATAGTTTAAAAATCAAGATAATATCAATTATTAATATGAAAGCTAATGGAAATTAAGGTAATCAAAATCGAAATCGAGAGAATCTAAATCTGATAAGTATAGGTAAGGATTAATTCATATCAAATTTGTCTTAGTTTTTCTTTTCTTTACTTTACCAATTGTAAATTTCATTAGGCAAGAGGGAAGGGGAACCCTATTCTATTCCATCCTAAATGGAGAATCATATTGAAAAAATATATAAAGATATGTGGTTTTGGGCTCTGAATCAAAATTAAATTGAAAAGTTAACACAATAGCATAAGCCGAAGAGTGCATAAATACATATAAATTCCTTTTCTTTCAATGTTAATGTCAAACTTGTTTATGCAAAAGTATTAACAATGAATCTCACGAAATCTACACGCTTTGGGAACCACGTAAAAAAGACTATGCGAAATTCAGATGCTTTTGACAATTGCTACAATTCTCAACCGAAGGAATTTATCTCATACAAAAGAATAAAATATCCCTCTAATGATTTATTCTATAAGACAAATGATCAATAAACTATTAGATCAGTCGATATCTTCAACTTATTTCTCAACAAACAGACATACGGGGAGAATTAACTCTACTGCTAAGTTGAAAGTATGGACAACACAATACTCGACACACACTCACAATGCAAGTATGTCTTCATAGAGTGTACATTTGATTTCGCTGTCAATCTATAACAAACCATGTGGAACCCTACTAGGCTACTTTAGATAGTACTACTTTATGCAATGACTTTTAAGCCCACAATATTTGATGGTAATTGAAATTGTACATGTTTATGCCCATACCCCATGAACTTGGGCAGATGAGACCATAAATGAAGCTGATGCAAATGCCGAACCCATTAAAGACATCGCCCTTTAGGTTAAGATAATATGGAGTGAATTACTCTATTTGCCTCATTCGAATCCTAATATAGGGAGAGCAGGCTAACCTATTTTTGAGGTAGAAGCATTAATGCGCAAAGAATATGAAGTCAAAATGTGCAGTAAATATGTGAAAATTTTTCATTGACAAACCAAAACGCGAAAGCAAGCTTTTCGCGATGCAGTATTAATTTCATGGAATAAGAACTATGGGAATAAAAATTCCTTTTTTTTTTTTTTTTTTTTTTTGTTTTTACTTTGAAAAAATCAGTGATCATATGCTTTGGATGGTGGTGGTTCCCCTAACCCCACCCCCCACACACCCTCCAGCCCATATGCTGCCATAGCGAGGCCTGGAAGAATTATAATAGGTGGGAAAAATTGTTAGAGAAACTCTTATAGATTGTATTCATCATAGAGTATGAAAAAGAGAAAGAAAGAAAAGGGAGCATCTTTATCCCTTAGATTCACGGTGACTGTGGCAATTGAGCCTGCCCCACTGGAGTAATATCACTACTTCATTATCTTTGGCATTTATTGCGCATACATTAATAACAACCAATTGTAAAACATTTCATAATCAATTACAAACAATTGAGTAAAAACACATAAATACGAGTGTGGAGACAGTTAGGGTTTCAAACATTTACCCTGGCTATTGTGATAACCCGATGTTGTGAGCTAGCAAATTGTGGCCTCAAGTCGATGTTATTCAATCAAAGCCAAATTTTTTGGGATTGTCATAAGAACTCATCGATTTAACCATGTGATGGTTGTTAGTTAAATAAAAATAATTTTAAAACAAAATGGTATATAAATGAAAACTCAGATGTTGAGTTTTTACATATGATGATTTATCCGAGATAGTTTAGTTAATTTATAAAATGAATATTTGATCATGTAAATGTGTTATCAAAATATTCTATGGGACGGAATATGTATTGCGTACAATGTAAATATACATGTGATGTCAACTACATGTTAACATATTATCCATATTTGGGGAAATAAAATATAAAAGAATAATCAATTGCATTAAAGGAATTTAACACCTACACTTGGCAAATCATGGAAGAAAATTTGATGTGCATGAGATGGTGAATGGTAAAGAAGAGAGAAAACAAACACACGAGTCATATGAAATATCAAAATGGGAAATTCTCTCAAACTTTCAATAGAACCCCATTCAGGAATTTGTCTAGGAGAGAAACCAGCATGCAAGCCTAGAATCTTCAACAACAACACTAATTTAGGTAACCCAAGAGGAATGTTAAGTAAATTTAACAGGATTTAAGTAGAGAATAAGTGTAATTTCTGGTCTATTTTAGATTTGTTATTTTAGGAGCAATCCGAGATTAAGCTGGTCGGGTGGCTAAAGGAGAAAACCATGGCAAGTACTTCTGACATAGATCTGGTCAGTGGTGGTGCCTAGGAAGTCGTGTGCGAGTGAGATTACCCTTTTGGCCGAATTTGATTAATTTGTTAAACACATTAAATCTATGTAAAAAATTCTGGCAAATTATATTTTGAATCTCCTTTGGATGTAGATTACAATGGTATCTTTGGTTTTGTGAAAGCTTGAAGTGAAAATATCGAATACTTAAGAAATGAGCACGTTTGAAACTGAATTCGAACTCATATGGATGTAGTTTTTACTTGAATATTTATATATAAATTCCATGTATGATATATGGAACTTAGGTGTTGAAATCCCTAATTTTGTGGTTCTTATAACATTTAATTATATGTTTTATGATTTCTTCTATTCTAAAACAAGGAATAAAAGGTTCTCTCTGTACAAATTCTTTAGTTAATATATTTGTTAGGTGTGCCATGGGTTTATGTTGATATATAAAATGAGCTATTTCAAATGCATGCAAGAATTTGATAATTTAGGTGGTTTGTGATAAATTATTAGCACAATTGAAGTTAAATCGGTAACCATGAGAAATATTTGTAATGAGTTATGTTTGTATTTCTAATGAAATGAATTCAAAAGAATAATTTTTGCAGTTTCCAATATTTGCTAAAGATTCATTGGAATTGTTTTCTATTTATGTAACAACTCGACAAAAATAAAATACAAAGAAATAAATTTAAGGCATAGTGTTAAAAGGGGGTTATAATTGTTATTGGGAGATAAATTAAATATTAAAAGAGTCAAGGACAAGTTGGGAATATTGAAAAGTCCTAATTTAGTATTACACAAAAACATCTCCCTCTCTCCTCCCAAAAAACTCACTAAACATCCATTATGTCATAGAGTAAGATACTCTCAAAGCGAACAATGTAAATTTTTAACAATAAGACCTTGTTTGATCACTAAATCATAGAATTGATTCTAGCTCTTTCGTTAGTGAAAGAGGAAAGCTTTAGTGGTAGAGTTATCGCATAAAACTAGGCTTAACCCTTAAGTTCTCAACGGTTAGTGATTTAGAGATTATTATGAAGGGTAGGATTGAATTTGAAAACTTGATTTTTTGCTTTTCAAGGTATGAGTGATAGGTTGCAAAGGATCACTCTCTCTCTATGGTTTTTCCAAACATTAAAGTAATGTTTTCTTTTCCCTTGCAATCTTAATCCTTTTATGAAATTATTAAATTTGATTGTTATGTAGAGTGATGAGGTAAGAAATTCTGATTTAGTGAAGGAATTTATAGTGTTATGGGTTGAGATTTTGACTAAAGATTGAATCCAGGGTTGAGGAGAGTTGTTTTAAGAGAAAAGAGAGAAGATGAATTGAAAGACAAGAATATGGCCAGGAACTATGGGCATTGTACCAAATTGTGTTCCTCTCGTAAAAGTTAGATGTGAGGAAATTTGAGAAAAATTCAAGATGAGGAGATCATAAGCAAGGTATACTGTCCAAATCCAAGATTGTGGAGTTTTTAAAGAGAAACCCGATCGAAGTATACGGTTGTAGTCTATGAGTGTGGTCTTGAGTTTTGGTTTTTGCTTGAGATCATAGGTATGATCCCCAACGGTGATCTTTGTAGTCACCTTATTTCTTCTTCTAAACCTATGTTTAGTCCTATTTGGCTTAGGATTTGACGTATACGATTTATTTTAAAAATAATTTTTTATAAAAATACTCCAGTAAGTGAACTGGGTTGTACACTGTAATAAAAATACTGGTGAAACCAAGTAGATCTCAGGGACTGAAAATTAAATATTAAATTATTTCAATTTTTTTCTTATTATGCGATCGAAATGGAATGATAAAATGAATTAAAATAAAAGGAACTAATTGACTACGACTACGAATAAACTAAAAATAAAATAATAATGTCATAAAAAAAGAATTCACTAATAATAGCATGGGATCTTAACAAAGTCATCATCTGACAAATCAACACATATCCGTAAAATATGATAAAATTAATTAATTGGTTTTTAATTAGATTTACAAGAGCTCATTTCTCTTTCAAGTTGATATTACCCGAATTATAGCAAAAATATCCCTTTCGAATAGTTTATCTATAATTTTCTGTTACGTAGTAAATTTTCTCTTACAAAATTTACTATCCTAATTAATATCAAAATTCATGCATATTTTTATGTCATAAAAATTAATACTAATTGTATTACGAATATAAATCCTAAAATTAACTCAAAGTGCATGTTTTCATATCAATAATTGAATCAATTTTATTCTAATTTCATATAAACTAGTCATTCCCTTTTAAGTTTTATTCATAAAAACATTATCGGCCATACAATAAAATTACGAATCATGAAATCGAATAATTAAAAAACTAATCAATTAAATAATACCATATAATAAAGTTATGCATCAATTAAATCATCAAGCTATGTCAAAATCTCATTAAATCTAATTTAGTTCATAGCAAAACTAAAGATCACACAAAAGAATTTAAGAAATATAATAAATCTTAAAAGTAGAAAGAACTAAAAAACCCTGTTATGATTTTTAAAATGTAAATATGATTTTCAATCTAGTTTTTCTTGAATCCTTTGTACTCTTATGATGAACCCTAAAATTTATCTTTGTCTCCTTATCGTACGGCAACAAAATTAGGATATTTCCCTTTGGTCTTCTTCGCGTGGCTATGAAATTGGAATAATATATATTTTCTCTTCTAGCGTGCAACTTCAAAAGTTTTATAATAACAAAAGATTCCTAGGCTTCTTTTTTTGTCTCTTGTGACTTTGGAAGTTTTTTTCTTTTAAATAAAATAATCCTTCTTGAATTCTTTTTCCTTTGGCAGCGGTATTCAACTTATTTGTTTTTTCACTTTTAATCTCCTGTGGCTTTTAATGTGGCATGAATATTTAAAAATTATATACCCCTCCTCTTCATGCCAAGTTTGAACTTGTTTTTTCTTCTTCTTTTTTTTTTTTTTTTTTTTTCGGGACAAACCCTCAAAACATCATGAATTCCAATGGGCTTAGCTTGATTTCAATCGACTTCAATATTTTTCTGCTTAAATAGCTTTTTGTATAAACTCATTAAATTGGCATATTTTCTTATAAAAAAATTATAGAATATATATATAAATATAGTATAAAGTCGGAATAAAATTATATAAAATTTATAACTTGTTAGGATTCTAGTTTAAAACCTTTAAAAAACCTATGAGAAGTTGTAGATTATTACTAAAGCAAATTTTACTCGTCTTTTTATTAGATATTATTCTTTTAAGATAAAATAGATTAAGTTCTATCATCAGATTCTAGGTTTGTGACACTTATGTGTTGCTTGTGATTGGTAGGCTAGATTTTATTTTCGTATATATGCTTAAAATGACTAATTGAATATCTGGTTTAAGTTATCTTTGTTGCTGCTTATATATGGCTCAACTTAGGGGCATAGAGACGCAACCCTGATGATCCTTGCAACACGTTATCCCTAATGAAGTCTCAATCGGAAATTATCCAAAGTAGATCTAGGTTGAATTGATGGGGCCTGAAGTGGCATGCTTAATATAAGATTGTAGAGGGACTCAAAAAGGAATGCCTAGTTGTAGGATTTAGAAGAGCCCAAAGTAACACACCCAACCATTAGGATGTTAAGTGATTTTATGTTATGATGAGAATTATAAGGACCTCCATTGTGAAGTATGTGTTAGCTAATTTAAAGATAATTAAATAAATGTTTATATTTACCTGTTTGCACTTAAATGCTTATGTGTATGCTATGAATGTTTGTTCACATGCGTATGGTTGTATATTACATACTAAGCTTTGGCTTACTCTTCTTTTTCTCACAATTGCAAGCTAAGAGGTTAGTTATAGAGACCTTATTAGTGGCAGTTATCTAGTTAACTATGAATATTTTTCTGGATTTGAGGATAGGGGAGACAATTACTATAAAAGAGACTCATATGATGAGAGTTATTATTACTCTATGATGATTATTATCAGTCTTAAGAGTTAGTGAATTGATTTTGGTTTAATATTTGTTTTTGAGATAATGTTTAATTTTATCTTCATGTTATAATGAGGAGATTCTCTCAAATGTTGTTTAGTTTCTAATTACTTTTATGAGGAGTTATCTTAGAGACTTGATTTATTTATCATGGAATTGTTAACTAATAAAGTCACTAGTTGTTATTTAAATGTGTTTTGGAGATTATAGATTTTGAAACATAGTCTGACGTGTCAATAGAAGACTAGGGATAGGTAGCGGTTTATGACGTCATGAGTCTAGGGTGTTACAATTTATTAAGAAAATAAATGAAACTTAAAAGATCCTTAGCTAAAAGTAAAATATAATTGATTTTTATGATGAATTAGATAATCTTATAAGAATAATTTGATGTCCAATTAATCATGTGCATGCGTATTAGTTTTGACTCGGAGTAATTTTGGTAATAGTCAATTAATTTGGGAGTATTCTTGGTTATATAGAAAGTCTTGGTATGAATATGTAATGTTAAGGCAAGTCGATATTAGTAAGAAGGCAATTTGATAATCTATTGGATATGACCCAATTTGTATCTTAACTTGTTTAAGCATAGTCCATGAAGTAACAACTGTAACAAGACAAATTTTACCGAAATGTGTAAGAAATGAATAAGATGTAGCGATTGAAAGTTGATAGTTATATTAGATAACTTTATGTAGTATATCAATATAACCATTAGTGAGCTTAAGTGGACCTTAATGAATTTTGCTTATGCTATTGATAGGGAAAAGCAGACATATCAAATAGGAAATAAGTCATGATCAAATGAGTAACTAGGACACTCGATCAAATTGTAGTTATGAAGCTTTGGGGTTTATGTTTTTAAATTAATTACTTTGTATAATTGAGTGTTGTTGAGGCATGGACATGGAATAGTTCAAAGATAAAGAGATTAGCATGAAGTGAGTATCTAGTTGATGTTGACGAATAAAGTATGAAGGTTAGTAAGTTAATGTATCATGCTTTGTTGCCACTAACTCATGCTTGGTTGTTTCATATGTATGCTTGATTCAATGATCTCTCATTTGAATTAGTTTTGAGTTATTACTCAATTATGTATGCTTGTTTTGCTATGATATGAGTTGTCTTGATTGCTTGATCTTTTGGTAAATTGCTTACTAATTGCATAGTTGCATTCATGATATGGCATGAAAAAACTTAGGGGTCATTGTTTCAAGATTTTGTTTTTGAAAAGATGATTACTCGGTTTTTGATATATATAATGCATTTGCTCAGTTTGTTGCTCAGTATAGAGCCATCTCATTCCACTCCTTAAATGCTCGGATTGACTTGCCAAATGCTACTCATCTAGGATACTAACCAGTTCACAATACGTACATTTGCATGGTGTCAATATGACACATAGTTGTCAAATTGTGCTTAGGCTTCAATAGCGAGCATGGATATATGTATTACTTGGTTTGTTATGGCTGAGTTATTATGATGATCTTCGAAACCAAGTGTAGGCTTGTATATATCTATGCCTGTACTTATCACTTGACTTGTTTCAATTGTTTGGTTTGTTTAATTATTTTAATTTCACTCACTTAGCTCAAGAGTGAGAGCTAAAGGGTTAGTTTCCTTATCTTAGGTATTGAAGAATGAGCTTGAAAGAGGCTCCAAATTTTAGGTATGGGGATGTAAAGTATGTTAAAGCCCTTTTGAAGATAGCATGTTATCAAGACTTTTGAATTTTTTCTGTATATATCTATCTAGTCACCTAAGCTAAGTTGTAATACTAATTTTGCAAATGTAATATGTTAAGTTTGTGGTTCGATTTTAAGGATGAAAGTATTTATGCATGGTTGTATAAGTAGCCTTAATATGGGTATTGAAGTAGTGCTAAAGGAACCTTCAAAGTGATCACGAGTAAGTCTTATGAGTGGATAGAATAATTATGGTAGGAAAAAATAAATGTATAGGGAGTAAATTCTATAGCCATGTTTTGTTTTTTTGCTATGTTGGTTCCATTTAACAATCGAGAGGAGGCTGAATTAATTGTTTAAAATAAAAAATTTTGACAAAGAAAAACCTTTTTAAAACTTTGATAAATTGAGTACCCCTCTCTAAATTGTGAATGGTGCAAAATAGTTTGACTAATAATAATAAGAACAATAAAGTAAAACGTATAGGGAAAAGGAGATCAGGTGAAGATTTTTATAAAGGTTTTATCTTGTACATCAATCTTCTCTTCCAACTCTACTGCTTGAGATCTGGTTGACTTCACTAGTCATTCAACTATATTAATCAATCATACTTTGAAAGAGTATAAATATTTAATCACCAAGACCAAAAACACACTACCCCGTCTCATTAGCTTCAACAAAAGCTAAGAACACATTCTCATAAATTTACAACAATTCCTCACTCAAATAAATCAACAAAACAATAAGGAAAAAAAGATTAAATCCTCTAAACTTTAGTATAAGAAAATGAAACAATAGATTGTAAACATTTTAGAACACTATGATGGAAATCTTGTTTCTTGTAAGCTTCTTTTGTCTCTCTTGTATCTCTTCGTTTAAATCTCCCACACATATATAGATTGCTCTTCAATGGATATATGAGATTTTTTGTTGATTTCTTGATGTCTGTTCTAGCTCATGTATCTTTTTTATTGCTCAAAATCCTCCAAGTATCTTATAGCTCTTATCTTATCATGCTATTAAATATTTGAATATGATTGAAAAAATATCTCCTAGAATCTCTCAAATGTGGATCTGTCCTTATCAGATTAATTTGGACAATCTTTAATCGATTGAGATAATTTTTTGAGATAATCTATTTATAGATTAGATCTTATTTCTTTCAAGAGAATATTTAATGTAATCCCTAATGATATGATTCTAACCTTAGTGGAACGAGTTAAACATATTACCCAAATATGTTTAACTAGTAAAGCTATGCCTTCAAAACAATCTAACTTAATTTTTTAAGTTAGAAATTCCTTTACCAACCTTGGTTTAGTCCAAACTGAAGCTTCTATAGCTTCTGCAACTAAGCATGTTATGTTAATCGAACTTGCTAATGAAGCTTCTATAAATGTTTAACTTAAGCTTCTATCGAGTTTCTTTGTAGCAAGTCTTTCTTTAGTTTCTTCTGAAACTTCTACAGGAGTACCGTAGTCGTATTTTAGTTGTACTTGGATATCTATCTACTACTCAAGTTTTTATTGCCATTTCTCTAATAATAGTTAACTAAGCCATCTATTCAAACTTCTACAAGTGCTCTACCATTCATTTTTCAAAACCAAAGCTTCTACTAAAACTTTTATAAGTACTGGGAGTTTAATTCGCTTTCCAATTACCTTCTGCTATAGCTTCTCAGCTTCTTTTTCTTTATAGATTACCAAATTTTAACTTATACTAAAGGGTCTATCACTCTCAAAATCCTTCAAATGCCGTACTTCAATCTTCTATACTAAATTCTATGCCTTTATTGTCAAAAAATTTCTCAAACACTTAATGTACATATTAGTAATCTTTATGCCATTTTGTTATCATCAAAACCAAAGTAAGAAAGAACTCAACATTTTCCTCCCTTTTGATGATAACAAAATAACTTGATGCAAAAATATTGTCTTAAACATTCATCAAGAACAATGAGGATACTCATTAAAAACATTCAATAAGACTGTTCAGCAGGATATTATATGTGACTAGTCACACATTGCACATATCATGCATAAAATTGATAGAAAATATTTTTACTTACTACTTCTTTCCCTTTTTGTTATCATCTAAGAAAACCCTACCTAAGAAATTAATTAGAATAAAAGGAGATCAGATAATATTAATGATCAACAAGGTCTAATTACAAAAAGTTAACAGAAATAGAGCTGAATAGAAGATAGGTAGAACTAGGAAAACCATGTCTTAGAGGATTTTTTCTTAGAGGATGTCGAGGGTAATTGCCTTGTGATGTAGCGTAGAGGCATAAAAGGACTATAGTAAGTTTTCTTTTCTAGCTAAGACCATGGGGTACCTTCATCCATGACTACCACTATGTTAAATGGTGGATATGGTCAGACATAGTCTGGAAATTGAACAAAAATAAAGTCTCTTAACTCCTTCCTTAGAGCTTTCAAAGCTTTGATCATTGATTCTCTATCAAAGTAAAGCTCAAATGCACAAATATTAAGTTGCACCAAAAATTGCTAAAGCCGAAGTCTCATTTGCTCTAAGAATCCTTCCACATCTATCATTTGTCTCTTGACCCTAGGAATATCCATATCTTTTAGTTGTTTCTATACATCAAGCATCTTAGCTATAACCTTGGTCATCAGTTCATCCATTCTTAAATCATAAGCTCTAGTCAAATAAACATCTAACTCATTAAACTTTTGATCCATCAATACCTTGTTTTCTATCTTAAAACTTTTAAATTTTTCAAACAACAAATTTTCAAGTTGATCTTTCAAAGATGCAAAGATAGTCTTAGAAACTCGTTTAGATAACTTTTCTACAAAAACACCACACATATAGAACTAACTTTGCCACCATCTTCCTTTTACACATTTTCAATTTGCTGACCCGGATTTCCAATCAGCTAAGCTAGCAATTCATCTTGAATTGGCTTATTCACAAAAGCTTCTATAGCAGCTTATATAGTAACTTGCTATCGCTGAGCAAAAGCCTCTCTTCTTGTGCTTTGGGTACGCATAATGTACACCATCATTTGAAAACCAAATAAAATTTTTCACATGAATTTCCATGTGATTTAACACCTTTTCATCAACCTTTTTTAGTGTCTTGATTTCATTTCTCCCTCAAGCATCCTTATAACTTTACACCTTAAGAGTTTCGTTATAGCCTTTCTAGAAGGCATATTGCCTTACCCTTCCCTATATTCCTCATGATTTTGATTGGCATATCCAAATTCTTTTTCTTAACAACAGTTAGAATCAACATTGCATCTTCTACTATTACCCCAATAAAAGTGCCCTTTTGGGGTAGTATGTAATTTACTATGGCCTTATGAATGATTTCAACAATCAACTCAAAATCAAAGATTTACGTAGTCTTACCATAATCTTCATCAATGCCATCATTCAATTTCTTAAAAACATTTTCTTTTGTTAATCTAACCGAATCCTCATTGTCTTTCAAGCCTTTTAAGCCAAAACAACTTATGAGGTCTTTTTCTTGAAATCTCAATACTAGTATTCAAAAACTGAAGTATTCAAGATTTGAGAGTCTACATCAATCACTAAATTTACATAAAACTCATGCAACATATCTACATTGACAGATTCTTAAATATCTAACAACCCCCTGCATCTTAGATCTTTTAACAATTCATTCGATTTGTTGTCATCCTCGCTTACTCGTTGTCTTTGATGGTTCTTCTTTTGACTTTCTTTTCTTAGAAACAGTAGGTTCTCCTTTCTTAGATGACTTAGGTGTCCTACTTACAGTGAGGGTTTCTCTGTTGGTTTAGGGGATTGAGATGGATTCTAAGAGGTTTCAAAATTAGTTAGTTCTTCTACTATATCTAGAACATTAGATTTTCCTTTAGAGGAGGTAGATTTCTTAGGTACCATTAGGGTTTATGGGATTGATCTTGGAGTAGAGTCAAATGCAATATGTTAAGAGAGTAAGAAAGAGAAAGAAAGAGAGTAAAGAGCTAAAGTGACAGTTGAGAGGATAGTAGGAGGAAAAAGGAAAAACTGACCAATATTTAAGTGGTTATTAATGTAGAGCGAGGAGTATGGGAGGGTCGACGTAGAGTTACAAAAAAGGAGGGAGAAACAGTTATTTAACTTTTCATGAAAAAGGATTACAAATTCATATCTCATTTCTAATATATTTAAGCCTTATTTTCTCTAGTGGTTTGGTAAAAATATCAGCATATTGGGTATTAATAGGCACAAATTCCACATTAATATCACTAATTGACACATGATCTCTAATAAAATAATGTCTTACTTATATATGTTTAGATCTAGAATGACAAACCAAATTTTTGGTTAAATTTATAGCACTTGTATTATCAAACTTCATACATATATTTTTATAACACAAACTATTACGCCCCAAACAGGAGAAGTCCTAACAGTCCCACTATGTAAGCTATCCTAAGATAAAAGCTAACCTCACAACTATTATCGTAGATATAACTTACACAAGGTATACACGATTTAACCAACTTAAAGCATCTAGTTTAATACTTATTATTGAAAAAACCTATGGTATAGCTTTTCAAAGTACCTATTCAAGTTATTTTATAGTACATTTTTCCATAGTATAATAATTTTTACATAACAAATGTCTCAGTATTCATGGAACGATTAAAAAAGCAATAGGTTTATAGTTTATATAAAATAAGTTAGGAAACTATTAGGTGTCTCAGGCAATTCCCAATTAGTTTCCATAAAACCTAAAAGAAAGCCAAAAAGTCCAAATCTAGTAAGCTTTCCAATTCCTCACATCTCTAGCTTGATATATACTAACTTGTGGGTTATTATATCTCTATATCTTTAACCCTTACTTAGTACCTGTAAAAAAGTTTATAGGGATGTAAGCATAACTAACTCAATAAGTAGGATAGAGACAAAAGAGTACATTAAACACAAACATGGTTCTCAACCATTTTAATTAATGAGATGCAATGCAAATGAGCAAATGCAACATCGTACAATGTTAACTAGCCTATTATGAGGTTAAAGAAATTTCATTCGCTTTAATTCGGATCAAGGAGTTTCAACACAACTTAAATCGGACTAACCCAAGGCTTGTCCAATGGAGAACACCCTCATCCCGAGACTTCCTTCTAACTACAGTCTCTAATCTTACCGTGACCTTCTCTCTTGTCACTTAGTTTGACTAAGGGTGAGGAAAAGACCATTTTAACTATCCTCGTTGAAAGTGTCAATATTTGGTTTGACACACCTAATCGTCCCCTAGTGGGTTATTATGCATGTCCAATTAGGTTAAATGTCAATCTTAAGTTATGTCCAATTAAGGGTGAGCAACAAGTTCATAAGACAAAGCAATTTGTACATATTTAAGCAAAACAACACTCTAAGTCTACAATTCAAATAACCAATCATACATAAGGCATGCGTACAATTAACTAAGTTACAAGTACAACCAAATGCACTCTTAGGTCTCTAAGTACTCTGGCACAATACTCCAACACATTGTGATGCATGAATCCCCACATACCTACACTTCATTGGATTGCTAAACTTGACCATTACCTTGATGATCTTCAACTGTCCTTATACATATACAATAGGTTAGATTTTATCCATATGCTATCCTTGAATTAATAGTAATTAATTCATTTACATGTTTTTAGTTGGTTAGACATAAGCTTTATAAGTTATATGTACTTATATGTTAGGATTTTCTAAGTGGTTCCTTAATTTTTATAAGCTATTCTATATCACAACATCCTTTGATTTTTCCTTTGTTTCTAACTACCTTTAAATTGTTTAAAAGTTATCCTTTGATTTTGCTCCTACAGTACCTTGTATTCACATGTCGCATTTAAAGTTATTTCTGATTTTGGCTCTAAGTATAATCTTTAATAAAAAACTTATTCTAAAACTCTTTAAATTTGCTTTTGTTTACACCTAATTCAATATAACTAAAAACTTTATGCACTTTTCGTCCAACTCTTGCTAAGAACAACTTAGAGTAGCATTTCATTCATCAATTCTCGACCCTATCATTTTCCAATTCCACATATAACATATCCTAAATCATCACTTTACCAAATTCAATAAGTTAACAACCTACTAAATCACACTTATAAAGGCAAATTCATGGGTTTCTATAGCTTTTGACCTTTAAACTCAATTCTATAACTTTAACATATTGTAACCACTTCACTATCTACTCAAAATTAGAATTCAATTATGACCCTTCAGCTAAATTATATTAATTTTCACTAAAATAACCAATTTATTCACAATTTAAAGCTAAAA
Source organism: Lumnitzera littorea (assembly GCA_024138015.1). Classification (NCBI taxonomy): domain Eukaryota; kingdom Viridiplantae; phylum Streptophyta; class Magnoliopsida; order Myrtales; family Combretaceae; genus Lumnitzera; species Lumnitzera littorea. The sequence continues at coordinate 46,025,800 of JAMXBB010000007.1, read as the reverse complement.
ATTAAATAAAAATTTAGAAAATAGTTTTACAAGAAATCTCTTTATAAAAATTCAATATAAGTATAGGCTAGTTTACTCAAAAATTTTGAGATTGAAACTACATCATTTGACTAATTTATTTCAGTATCGAAAACTGCTCGATTTTATTGATTTTTTAAGGACGTATACTGTAGCTACTAAATTTGTACAAAATAACATTTTTCTTAGATTCTACAAATGAAAATATGTAAGAATAAATTTTTTTTTCATAATTTTACGGGAGCATTTAATATTTTTACAAATTTATGTAAAATTAAGCTAAAAATGGATCCTCACTAGAATGAATTACTTTGGCCACTACCAACAGCCACACTCTTGTTGGTTGGCCTAGTTGCTAGGTGCTCTATCACCTGGTGGTGGTGATTGGTTCCCAAATACTCCTTAGATACACATGCTCCTAAATGCTCAGATTGTGTACTGATTTTGCAAAATTTTCTAAATTTTGCTTCTTTAATCACGTAAATCTGTCCTCAATTTTTCTAGATCTCTAGTTGCATGTATGTACTTATGGAGAGGGTTTTTAGATTTTTGGAGAGCTTGTGAAGTGTAAAATAATTCCTTGTTAATTTAGGTTTTTGTTAATTTTTCATGAGTTCTTTAACTCAATTTGGCCTAAAATGTAATTTTCAAGTATTTTAGTTAATTACAAGTATATATCAATACATAAAATTACCTACGGTGTATACATATATACTCTATATGTTATTTTATGCCACATAATAATTTTATTGTATATATAATTTATCTCTAAATATTTATTAACTAATGGAGCCTATTTTGTACGATTATGATAAATAATACGTAATATAGTTAAATTACTCTATTTTAGATATGTTCTTATTATTTTATTATATTTTTATAATCCGATTCCACACGATCTCCTCAACTATGCCTCGAACTTACTCATAAATTTTTAAGTAAATCGGGTTAGTTTCACTAACACTTTAAATTTATCTGCTTGTTTCTAATTTGTAAATACGGGACTTACATTTCTATCTCCCATTAAAAAATTTTTGTCCTTATAACTTTCATTTAAGCCTAACATAACAATTAAACAAACATATCTTCATAATACAATATTACTAACCTATTACTTAGAGAAGGTTAAGGTAATGCTTTTCTATGGTGGCCTTCAATTCCCCAGTCACTTCTACTCTTAAGCCACTACACCACTAAACTTTGATATATTCAACTTCTTGATTTCTTAATTTTTGAATTTAGTTTTCCAGATTTAATTGATTTCTCCTCAACCATAAAGTCTTCTTATAGATTACAAACTTTCATAACATTGATACGTGAAATACATCATAATATCTAGCTAAACTTAGTGGTAAAGTAACTTGGTACATTACACTTCCTACTTCGTCCAATATTTCAAAAGGTCCAGTGTATCGAGGACTTAGTTTTCCTATGCTACTGAATTGTTTGAATCCTCTAAATGGGCTTATCTTGACATCTACATAATTTCCCACGATGAACTCCTCAGGTTTTCTTTTTAGATTTGCCCAACTTTTATATTGATCATATGCTACTTTCATCCTCTATTGTATTATCTTCACTTTGTCATTCATTTGTTAAATAATATTAGGTCTTCTCATCACATATTCATCATTTTTCCCAATATAGTGATGATTGACATTTCCTTCCATACAAAGCTTCATGTGGTGCCATTTGTATGGTTGTTAGATAACTATTATTATAAGCAAACTCTACTAATGGTAAATATTGATCTCAATCACCCTCGAAATCCAAGATGCATCCTCTCAACATATCTTTTAGTATCTAAATAGTTTTTTCTGATTGTCCATTTGTCTAGGGATGATAAGCTATACTAAATTGCAACTTAATATCTAAAGATTGGTGTAAGCTTTCCCAAATCTTTGATACAAATCAACTATCTTTATTTGACACAATACTTATTGGCATACCATGTAATCTAACAATCTCCCTTATCCATAATCGTACTAGCTTCTCTATTGAATCACTAGTTCGGTGTGGTAAGAAATGAGCACTCTTTGTCAGTTTATCTACAACAACTCAAATTAAATCACGACTTAGATGAGTCTTGCTATAAAATCCATAGTAATATGATCTCATTTCCACTAGGGCATTTCTAACGATTTTAGTAAACCACTAGGCCTTTGATGTTCCGTCTTTACTTGTTGACATGTAGTATACCCAGTTACATATTGTGTCACACCCTTCTTTTAGGCCTTTCCACCAAAACAACGCTTTCAGATCTCATTACATCTTATTTCCACTGGAATGTAATGTATAGCCAGTATTATATGCCTCAGCTATGATCTCATTCTTTTGCTTTAAGTCCTTAGGCACATAAATTCTATTCTTGTACTTTAACACACCTTTTGTATCAATTATGAAATTGGGTACATCACCTGCACTCAAATTTTCTTTAATCTCTAGCAAGGTTGGCTATACTACTAAATTTGTCGATTGTACATCAGTCTCATGCAATTTGAATTCAATCTCCAATCTCTCAAATACTCGAATCAACCCGCTTTGAGTAGTAAGTAATGACGCCACTTATTCATAATTCTTGTTACTTAACTCGCTTGTTATAACATTAGGCTTGCCAAGGTGGTAGTTTATAGTCAAATCGTAATCTTTAATCAACTCTAACCAATGCCTTTGCTGCAAATTCAATTCTTTTTTAGTAAAGTAATATTTCAAACTTTTATGATCTATATAGATTTTAAAATACTGTCCATAAAAATAATGTCTCTAAATTTTCAAAGCAAACACCATAGCTGCTAACTTAAGATCATGTGTCAAATAATTCTTCTCATGAGACCCTAATTGTCTTGATGCATACGCTACTATTTTACCATCCTCCATCAATATACAACTTATTCCATTCCTGAAAGCATCACTATATACATAATAAATTTTATTTAGATCTAGCAAAATAAGTATTGGTGTTGAAATTAGATGGTCCTTTAACTCTTGAAAACTTTGTACACATTAATCATTCCACTCAAACTTAACATCCTTTTGTGTTAATCAAGTTAAAGGTCTTGCTATCTTGGAAAATTCTTTTATAAATCACCTGTAGTATCTGACCATTTCAAGAAAACTCTTCACTTCTGACACCATAGCTTACTATTTCCACTCAACCATTGCTTTGACCTTCTCAGGATCCACTAAAATGCCTTGACCAGATACTATATGTCCCAAGAATGAGATTTTATGTAGCCAAAAGTCACGCTTAATTTAGCATACAACTTATTATCTCTTAGCTTTTGCAAAGCCAAACATAAATGATTTGCATGCTCCTCTTTAGTCTTTTAATAAATTAGAATATCATCAATAAAGACAACAACAAATTTGTCTAAGTAAGGTTGATAGATCCGATTCATCAAATCTATAAACACTAACGGTGCATTAGTTAATCAAAAAAGCATCGCTAAAAACTCATAATGGCCGTACCTCATTTGAAAAGTAGTCTTTGGTACATCCTCGAGCTTAACTTGTAACTAATGGTAACCAGATCTTAAATTAACCCATGAAAACATGATAGCTCCATGTAATTGATTAAATAAGTCATCAATTCTTGATAATAGATATTTATTCTTGATAGTCACCTTATTTATCTCCCAATAATCAATACATAATCTCATGATTCCATCCTTCTTTTTCATAAATAGTATTAGTGTTCCCCATGAAGACATACTAGGTTGAATGAATCCTTTATCCAATACAAAGCTTTTGATATCGGTTTAGTTCCTAACATCAATTTTATAGAAAAATCTAACTCTCAATGCAAAGCTAAACTAAGTCATTTGGAAAAACATAAGGAAATTCAGACACTACAAGTATTTTAGATACTTTTGGGGTTTCTTTCTTTCCTTCTACAACAAATATCTAGCAAAGTTGTCAATCCTCAATAACATCATTCATTCCTTCACTTACCTCAATCACTGATAATCTCAATCTACGCTCTCTAGTATTTCCTTGAAATGTCACCTTACCTTCGTTTAAGATTATATTCTTATTTTGAAAATCTGCTTTAGCTTTATGTTTGGACAACCAATCTATTCCCACAATAGTATCATAACCCTTCAATGGTAAAACTATCAATTTTATGAAAAACTCTTTTCCTTGAATTTGTAATTGTCCATTATCCACTATTGTTTGTGTTAACACTTGTTCTCCAATAGGTGTTCTCATTTTATAGGTGCCTTTAACTTCAGTCGCATTAATTTCATTTCTAGAGACAAGCTCTTGATTAATAAACAAATCTAAGGCTCCTGTATCAAATAATACATACACAATTCATCTATTTATATTTACGGTTCTAAAATAATTACTACTATTATAGTTATTTATCATTTTTTATATTATATTTAAGTTATGTATTTCCTCGATTCCTAATACTTTCCTATGTATACAAAATTTGCATTCAATTTGTAAATAAACAGGATTATTAATTTACATATCTATCACTTAGCTTCGGTTAGTTTCATCAATATCCATTTCATCATCTGAACCATCATAGAAATATTCCTCCATCGACTCATTAAATTCTTTGGTATCTTCTTTCGTACTCTTTATTGCAAACACCCTAGCTAGTACAGTAGTCGTCTCTACTCTTCCAAATTTCTTAGTTCCCTGTACAGTTTGACCACAATATCTCAAGAAGTATCCCAACATTCCATACTTATAACACTTCACCATTTTCATCTTTGGACACTCTCTTGAAACATGATTTAGATTACTAAATAAGAACATTTGCCTTTCAACTAAGCACATTGCTAAGGAAAATGTTAAGCTCTACACTTCCAACATTTCATATTCTCGCCTCATCATAAAAACTATATCCCGTTTTGGTTTGAGTAGGGCCATTAAACATAGCTACCAATTTCTTTCCCTTCTAACCTAAGCTATTACTTACACCTGGAGATGATCTTTTAAAAAGCAGGTCTAAATCGAGTAACATTTCACCGTTTTCATCTTTAGATACTCTCTTGAAACATGATTTGGATTACCACATAAGAAACATTTGCCTTTCAACTGAGTACATTGGAAGGGAAAATGTTGAGCTCTACACTTTTAACATTTCACATTCCTCGCCTCATCATAAAAACTATATCCCGTTTTCTAAGCAAGGCCACTAGACATAATTGCTAGTTTCTTTCCCTTTCGACCGAAGCTACTACTTGGACTTAGAGATGATCTTTTAAAAGAAGGTCTAAACCAAGTGATTCCTCTTAACTTCTTCCTCCGTTCACTTTTCATTACCATTCGGTTATTCTCTAGTTGTTGCTCCTTGTCTACAATTTCATGGTAAGTAGTAAATCTATAGTCCATCAACTTACATCTCATAGTTGTGTCAAACCCATTAAGGAAAAGATCCTTCTTTAGCACTTGATTATCCCAGTATGACTTAGGTACATATTATAACAATTTATTAAACTCATTTTCATATTAAGCTATACTTATAGTGCCCTTCTTTATTTCCATCAATTGCTTAGTCATATAATTTTGCATACTTATAGGAAAATATTTTTTCCTCTCCAAACACTTGCCAGGTAATGGGGCTAGTTTTCGACCTTACCTTTGAGTCCTACCAAAATTAAGTACCCATTTTTAGCAAGAAAGTGCAATAAGAAACTTTTCGACTATCTGGAAGGAAAGGTACAAAAGAATACCTAACGTTTAACTGTATATATGTATAAGCCCTTAATCTTTCATTTAGTCTCTTTCAGTCCTCAACATTTTAATAAACTTACAAAAAAAGTCCTTCCGTTAGTTTTTCCATTATAATGGACACATTGAGGACTAAAATAAACTAAATGAAAAGGTTAAGGACTAATTTATATATATAAGTAAATGTTATGAACTTTTTTGTACTTATGTGAACCAATTATATGCTGATACATGTCTATAATAATAGAAAATTTAACAGAGTTTAATGAAAGGACTTATTTGATACAACTTGAAAAAAATTGAGGACAAAAATGGACTAAATGAAATGTTAAGGACTAATTCGTAAAAAGTGAAATGGTAGAGACTTTTTTGTACATTTCCCTATCCAAAATCCTAAAGACCTCAAAACTACGCTTGATCTATGCCAGCCAATCATTTGCTAAGGCAAGCTTTCCTATTTCACATTCAAAATACCAATTTGCCTTCATAAATTCAGGAAGCTGACTAGCCTCTAAAGGTCGGATTCCTCTTGATTCAACCTTTGGTAGCCTTTGATTTATGGTATTTCCACCTGTGATTAGATGCTAAATCAAAGCTCCTCACTGTTGTATCATAGTACTCATATTAGCTAACATTTGCTTAAATTAAGTTGGGTCCATCATGTTCGGAGAAGGTGGTGGTGGTACATTATTTCTAAGTAGTTCTAGAGGATTAGGAGTTGGTACAATATTCTCAAGTTGATCATTCCCCTTTTTATTCACTTCCTCCACCATAATTATAATTACAATAACTAACAACCTTGCACTTATATATATATATATATATATATATATATGCACCAACTATTAATATAGGATCTAAATAATTCATATCCACATATAGATTGAAAACTTCTTGCATATGCAATATGTAAAACAATAACAAATCTTTCAACAAAAAGTTGTAATATCATATCCCTATGCATAAAACAATATTGATCTTATAACACTTATCATATAATCATGATTTGTTGAAATGCACCTATGCATCATAAGATCATAAAGACTTCTACTATAAAATTGTGTTATCATTATTTTATTTCATCCCTATAATCAGTTCTCATGACTATATCTCATATAGGTACTAGAAAGTAAAGATATGCTTCACTATTACATGGTTACATACACTTTTACATTAATTCATTTAATAACTTGAACTTTACATCCAAAAGATTACATAATTTACTTACAAGTTTAAGATTACATGATCACCTGTGTACATCACTTCTATTTACATTTCCATTACATCTATACGGAAGTCTATTTACATCATTTACATCTCCAAGAGCTAAAACATTAAAAAGTAGAAAAGTTACATTCAAAAAGTTAAGATACCTCAAAAAGTTGTCAGGGGGACCTAGATACATAAAAAATAGCTAGGTTATAAAGTATCCAAAAAGGTCCTGAACAAAGTAAGCCATGCTATGTCATCAAACCACTAAATCCTTGAATTATTCGAACCTTCTAAAGCTACCACATCTTCCATAAGAAACCAATCATCTTGATTGTTTCCCTTAGAATTTGAACTTAATATTACTAGTTCAGGAGTTTCAGGTACCATAATTACCTCATGTATTGCATCGCCAATATCTTCTACTCTACCCTCTAGAACGGGTTCTACTTCAACCTCTACTTCAAATTTCTCTTCTAGATCCTCCTCATCACTAATCTTACATTTGGCTAGACATTCTAAGGTAGATTCTCAAGTGACATCATAGGGGGTTCAAGTTCTCGAGATTGCAATGGTACTTATATGCCTACATTCTCTATTATAGGAAATTTGGGAAACCAATCAATTATACTAGGAGGATAATCTCTAGGAATATGTGAGATACCCAAAGATACCTGATCAAAGCCTGGAGGATAATTTTTACCCACTTCTACAATGGTAGGAAAATATAATATGTGAATCATCATAGGTAATATCCCCTTATCTTGCAATTGCTTCTTCTCAAAAGCAGCTATAGTGGTATACTCATTATATGTAGGTCCCAACTCATTTACCATTAATTTTCAATCATCCTTCATGCTAAAAGACATCCTATGCTTTCAATTATCAATAATTTCATCAATAGTATGAAACAACATCTAGTCAGCCATATCCAATAACAACTTTTGAAATTGAATCCAATATTCAATAAGAGTCTCTAGCTAAAATGTAACCATACATAAATAAGATCATTTCTACAAATCTGAAAACAATCAATTTAGAAGTTAGTCCATGTCATATAATACTTATCGTTACTACTTTATAAATCTTATACATATATAGCTTTTATAATCCTATTAGTCTAAATCTTTTACGTCCCATTAATAACCCCACTCTCAATGAACCTAATGTCTAATTTATTTTAATTAGACACTTTAAAGCTTGGTTCTTTAGAACTATTTTCTGATACCAATCTAGAACTATCATGCCTAGAATAAGAAAAGTTGAAATAATCCCATCGTGTAAACTAATCTTAAGATAGAAACTGACCTCATAGCTACTATCATAGACATAGTCTATATAAGACATACATGACTTAACTAGCTTAAAGCATCTAGACCGATACCTATTATCAACAAAACCTATGGTATAGCTTTTCAAAGTACCTATTCAACTCATCTTGTAGTACATTTTTCCATAACATAGTACTATTTACATAACAAAAGTCTCAATTTACATGAAATGATTACAAAAGCCACAAGTTTATAGTTTATAAGCAATAAGATAAGAAACTAGTAGGCATCCTAGTGAATTCCTAGTTAGTTTCCACAAAAACTAAGAAAGCCAAAAAGCCCAAATCTAATAAGCCTTCCAATTCCTCACTTCTTCGGCCCGAGCATACATTAACTTGTGGGTGGTTCTATCTTTGCATCTTTAACCCTTACTTGGTACTTACAAAATAATTTATAAGGATGTGAGTACAACTAACTCAGTAAGTAGGATGGAGACAAAATAGTACACCAAACACAAACATGGTTCTCAACTATTTTAATTAATGAAATGCAATGCAAACAAGATAATGTAACATCACATAATGTCAACTAGCCCATTGTGAGGTCAAAGAAATTCCATGCTCTTTAACTTAGATTGGGGAGTTTTAACATGATTGAAATCAAACCAAACCCAAGCTTGTCCAATAAAGAACACCCTCTTCATAAAACTTCCTTTGAACGACAGCCTCTAATCTTGACATGACCTCCTTTCTTGTCACTTAGTTTGACTGAAGGTAAGGAAAGGTTCATTTCAGCTACCTTCATCGAAGGAGTTGGTATTTGGTCTAACATACCTAATCATCCCCTAGTGGGTTATTATGCATATCCAATTAGGTTAAATGTCAGTTTTAAGTTTAGTCTAGTTAAGGATGAGTAATAATTTCATAAGACAAAGCAATTCATACATATTCAAGCAAAACAGTATTCCAAGTCCACAATTCAAATAACCAATCACATACAAGGTATGCGCAGAATCAACTAAGTTACAAGCACAACCAAATGCACTCTAAGGTCTCCAAGTACTCTAACACAGTACTCTAACACAGTACTCTAACATGGAGCAACGTACGGATCCTAACTTACCTACACTTCATTGGATTATTAAACTTGATTGTCACCTTGATGGTCCTTAATTGTCCCTATACATATACAATAGGTTAGACATAAGTTTTATAAGTTATACGTACTTACATGTTAGGATTTTCTAAGTGGTTCTTTAATTTTTATAAGCTATTCTAAGTCACATCATCTTCTAATTTTTCCTCTATTTCTGACTACCCCTAAAGTTTGTAAAAGTTATCCTCTGATTTTGCTTCTAGAATACCCTATATTTACATTTTAGATTTAAAGTTGGTTCTAATTCTACCTTTAAGTATAATCTTTAGTATATCACTTATTCTAAAATCCTCTAAAATTGCTTCTATTTACACCCAATTCAATATAACTAAAAAATTTATGCACTTTTTCTCCAATACTTGCTAAGAACAACTTAGAGTAACATTTCATTCATTAATTCTCAGCCCTATCATTTTCCAATTTGACATATAACATATCTTAAATCATCATTTCACCAAATTCAATAAGTCAACAACTTACTAAATCACACTTGTAAAGGTAAGTTCATAGGTTCCTATATTCTTACACATGAAAATATATAAAAATAATTTTTTTTTCATAATTTTTCGGTGCATTCATTATTTTTAGAAATTTATGTAAAATTAGGCTAAAAATGGATCCTCACCAGAATGAACTGCTTTGGCCACTGCCAATAGGCACCCTCTTGTTAGCCGGCCTAGCCGTTACAGTTGGTTCCTAAATACTCCTTAGATACATGTACTCCCCAATACTCAAATTATGTATTGATTTTGCAAATTTTCCTAAATTTCCTTCTTTAGTCACCTAAATCCATCCTCAATTTTTCTAGATCTCTAGTTGCATGTATGAACTTATAGAGAGTGTCTCTGGATTTTTGGAGGGCTTATGAAGTATAAAATGATTTCTTGTTTCTCTCTCACCTTGAAATTTAGGTTTATATATTACCTAATTGCATGTTTTATTTGTCCTAAATCCTCAACACATGTCTTCAATCATCTACACACCTAAGTTAAACTTATCCCAGCTGCCTTTAGGTTTTTCTTACTTTTTAATGAATTCTTTAGCTCAATTTGGTCTAAAATGTAATTTTCGAGCATTTTAGTTAATTACAAATATGTATTAATGCATAAAAATTACCTACGATGTATACATATATACTCCACATGTTATTTTATACCACATAATAATTGTATTACATATATAACTTATTTCTAAATATTTATCAACTAACGAAACCTATTTTATGCAATTACAATAAATAATACATAATATAGTTAAATTACTATTTTTTAAATATATTGTTATTATTCTATTATATTTTTAGAATCCGAGTCTATGGGGTCTCCTTAACTAATGTTTTAAGTCTATTCATAAATTTTTAAGTTAATTGGGTTAATTTCACCAATGCCCTAAATTTGTCCACTCATTTCCAATTCGTAAAATATGGGACTTCTAACATTTGTTGTTCTATCAAAAGAATTTGAGCATAGGAACTTCCAATTGAAATATATTTTGCTTCAGCTATTAATAGGATGGTAGAATTTTGTTTCTTGGAAGACTAGAAAACTAATTTGTCATCTAAAAACCAACATATATAAAAGGTACTCTTCTTATCAACTTTACATCTAGCATAGTTTGCATTGGAGCATTCAAGTAGATTAATATTTTAATTTTTTGAATACTAGATGCCTAATTTAGATGCAGTTAATAAATACTTACAAATTCTTTTGACAATTGTGAGATGCATTTTAGTTAGAGATCTTTAAAATTGTGCACAAAGGCATACATTAAGCAAAATATCAAGTTACAATACTATTAAATATAATGAGGACCCAATGAGACTACAATAGAGTTTTTCACATACATATTTACCATTTGAATCTAGTTTTAATCACATAGATGTACTTATAAAAGTAGAAACTCCTTTAATACTTTCAAAGCCGAATTTTTTGTTAATTTAAGGTGTATATTTTTCGTGATGTACAAATATACGTTCATTTGTTTGCTTGATTTGCAATCCTAAAAGAAGGTCATTTAGCCCATCATTGACGTTTCAAACTCAACCTACATAATCTTAAAAAATTCTTTATAGTAATTTTTGTTAGTAGATCTAAAGATGATATCGTTAACATAAATTTATACAACCAAAATGTCATGATCATAACATTTTAAGAATAGTGTTGTATCAACTTTTCCTTAATTAAATCTATTTTTAATCAAGAATTCACTTAACTATTTGTACTTAGCTCTTAGTGCTTGTTTTAAGCTATACAAATCCCTTTTAAGTTCAAAAACATAATCTTCCTTAAATGGGCCTTAAAATTCAAGAGGTTGCTCTATGTAAACCTCTTTTTTGATATACCCATTTAAGAAAACGTTTTTTTACATCCATTTGAAATAACTTGAAATTCTTAAAACAAGTGATACGAGGCAAGCGCACCTATCAATTTTAATATAGTCGGATATGAGTCCGAGTCGATCCCTCAGAGATTTTGAGTACTAATATTAGCTTTAGCTTTATTATCTAACCGGAAAATTATGTCGAGTTGAATGAATTAAAAATAATGAAATTAATAAACTAGACTACTTATGAGACTTAATTACGCAAATTAGAAAGCAATAAAACTATGAACGACTTCAAGTATGCAATGATGTATTTAGGAATTATTTCCCCTAGTGTTTAACATGTAACCTTTTAAAATATATTCAATTCAATTTCTATAATTCTTGACCGGAGGGATTTACAATTAAAGCTAATATCTTTCTCAAGCATATTAACCCTAATTCTAAATTATTTACCGGAATCTCTTCACTTAGTAATATAACTTAGAATTGCATTAATGTATAATGAATTCCCATACAAACAAGTAACTTTCCGGAAGAATCATGTATCTTATCTCTAAGTATACATGTAATTCTCTTCAATTATGCTAAGATCTAATTACACATGCAATTTCTCAATCAACATGCATAATATCATATATTGATACTCTAGAATTATCAATCCATAACTAAACGACATAATTGAATCAAGAAAAGATAGAAACTTTCTTGAAATTATAATTCAATCTAAGGGTTACATGAAACCCTAGGTTCCATAATCCTAAATACTTGAATTCTAAGCTATCATAATGAATCTAAAAACGAGATTCATCAAAAACGTAAAATAAAACATGAAAACCCCTCTTGATTTGATGAACAATCTCTAATCTTGAAATCGATGTTGTTATCGCTTCTTGATGTTGTTTCTCCTTAAGTCTCTTCTTATCTCTTGTCTCTCTTTGTTTCTGTAATGTCTCTCTTCCTTTTGAACCCTAAGATCCCCTTTTATATGTGTATTTCACGGATTTTATTTTCGTCACCAGACACGGCCTGGGACACGGCCGTGTCCCCAGGTCGTGTAACTTTCTGCACTAAGGCAAAATTTCTGCACAACTTCATAACTTCTTCATTTGAACTCGGAATTGAGTGAAACTTGATTCGTTTTCTTCGTTTTCGAGCCTAGAACGTGTTTAAACCCTGAAATCAACATTTTACTCAATTAAGTATCATTTTCTTTAAAGAAAACCAAAAATGTACAGGAAATGCTATAAAATCACCATATGAAATATGTTTAAAATCAGAGTTATCAACAAGCAAACATAAGTAAGATACGAATGGCTTCTAATTTATAAATTGGAGTATAGGTTGCATCACAATCTATGCCCTCTTCTTATGAATCACCTTTGACAACCAATCGAGCTTTATTTTGTACAACCTTGTTGTTTTCATCCAACTTGTTTTTGAAGACCTATTTAGTTCCAATTATAGATTTATTTGTTGGTCTAGGCATTAAACTCCATACTTCATTATAGATTTATTTGTTGGTCTAGGCATTAAACTCCATACTTGATTCCTATGAAATTGGTTTAATTCTTCTTACATAGCATTTATCCAATTTGCATCCTTTAAAGCAACTTTAACCAAACTTGATTTTTCTCCAAACAACATTACAAAGTGACTTTCAATATTTTGAAATTTAGATCGTGTTTCAACACCGAATTGTACATTGCCGATTAAAAGATTTGAAAGATGAGATGGTTTAAACTTTCAAATTTTAGAAGACTCTAAGGGACCTTCTACTAGACCTTCTATAACTATACTAAGGGAACTTAGTGTCTCGAACCTAGGTTCTATTGAAACTTCTACACCTTGTGATGACTTATTCTTTTCATCATTTTTATTTATTACTTAAGGAAATTCATCATTCAATTCATCTCTACTCATCTCATAAAAAAATTTTACATTTAGTTGACTCTTCAATCACTTTAGTTGATTTATTATAAACTCAATATACCTTACTATTTAGGGAGTATCTTAAGAAGATAGCTTCATCGGCTTTTTTATCAAATTTTCTCAAGTTGTATTGTTTCTCTTTACAAAACACTTGTTTCCAAAAACATGAAAGTATGAAACTGATGGTTTCCTTTCCTTATAAAGTTCATATGAGGTTTTGTTAATCAAAGGCCTCATATAAACTCTATTGATGATGTAGCAAGCAATGGAGATAACAAAGCATTGCTTGTCATGTGGAAGCCTTTCACAAAATAGACATTATCAATCTAAAAAGGAGAGAGCCCAATAGTACCATATCCGATTATTCTCCCTTTACCATTATCTTCTTGTAACATAACCTTTCTCTTTCCATATTAGGTTTGTAAATAATGAAGTATTGCCTGTTATGTGGCTTGTACGACCATTATCAAGATACCATGTTCTATATGAATTTGCTTCACATCACCACATTCATTAAAATAAATTAAACTTGTTTACAAACCTAGTAAAGTTTGAGTCCATTAAAATTCAAGCTCATGTTTTGATTATTTACTTGAGACTTACTGAGTTTGAGATTTCAATAAAAACAATATCTCTATATGCCTAATCTTATTGCAAAAGAAATATGCATAAGAAGAAGCATGATTGTACCTGTTATGTTTTACTTAACTATTTTTATATTGGAGAGAATACCTTCTATTGTACCTTTTACTCACATTTTAATAGGATCTGTATTGCATTAGGTACCTTCTACCGTACTCTCTACTATTAACAATGGCTTTTCCTTTATCTAATGGTTAAGCCACAGTCTCCTTTAGTACTATTTCCTTAGCTCTCATAAACATGGTTTTAGATATGACATCAGAACAATGACCATGTTTGAAGCTTAGGCCAACTTTTGGTTGGTCCATTCTTTGACTAAATAACAACATTTGGAGATTCTTATCACTTTTATCAAATATAGTGAAAGTTATTTTTGTTGACTGAGATAGTTCTTCAACCCTAGTTTTTAAATCCTTGATTTCTTCCTTTAAAGCCAAATTTTCACTAGAAAAAGTATCGTTTTCTCTTTTTGAAAACTCTAAATTTAAGAGACTCTATCTCATTCACTAAAAACTCATGTGTTTGGGTTAAAGCCTCTTTTGCATTTTTCAAAACTCTAATCTTATTATCCAATTTAGAAATTTTGGCATTAAACTTCGACATTGCATTCAATGCACTTTCAATTTCAACATAAACATCATTAGGAGGAGATTTAGTTTTAGACTCTAAATTTACCTTCGAAAAGGCCATTAAACATAAATTTGGTTCTTCTTCCTCTTCCTCTTTTTCGCAACATTCTTCGGTTTTTACTTCATAATCATCTAACTCATTTTAGTAGTCATCAAAGCTTTACACCTTTTTTTTTTTTATTTCTCTATTTTCTTCACAAGAACAAGACATTCATACTTAATGTCTTGGCTTTTTACACCCATGTCACATAAGTTCTTTCTTATCCTTTCTTTTCTCTTCTTGGTAACCTTTTCCTGCATCACTTATCAATTTGTTAAACTTATATTTTTTAGGATTTGAACCTTTCTTACCTCTGGCTATAAGAATTCTATTCATCTATCTAGCAAGCGAGGTAACATCCCCTTCTTCATCACTTGACTGTCCATCATTGAAGTCAATATCCACTTCTTTTTCGTTAAATACCAACACCTTTCCTTTTTAATCTTATTCACCTTCTTAACTTAGAAAGTTTGACTCCTAAGTAATCAATTTACCTTTTAGTTGTGACAAAGTCAGCTTACTTATGTCACAAACTTCTTCAATTGTAGTCTTCTTTGCATCTCAAACCTATGGTAGTACTTGCAACATTGTTCACACATTATCAACATCATTAATTCTTTTCTTAAGTGATGATAGTTCATTTGTGATCACTATGAGCATGCTAAATGAATCATTGATCCTTTCTCAAGGCTGTATTTTGAAACGCTCATACTCTTGCAATAGTGAGTTAATATAAGTTTCTCTAAACTTTTGGACAGAAAAATGAAATAATAGAATATAATTTTTTTAAAACATACTAATGGAAATCTCATTTCTTGTAAGCTTTTGTTTTCCTATCTTGTATCTCGTCATTTGAATCTCCTACATATATATAGATTACTATTCAATGGATAAATGAGATTTTTTGCTAATTTCTTAATGACCATTGTAGCTTATGTATCTTCTTTGTTGCACAAAATCCTCCAAGAATCTTATGGCTCTTATCTTATCCTACTATTAAATATTTGAATAAGATTGAAAAAATATCTCCTAGAATCTCTCAAGTATGGATATGTCCTTATCAAGTTAATTTTGATAATCTTCAATCCATCAAGATAATTTTTTGAGAATATTTGTTTGTAGATTGGATCTTATTTCTTTCGAGAAAATATTTAACATTATCTCTCATGATATGATTCCACCTTTAGTGGAACAAATTAAATATATTCCCCAAATATGTTTAACTAGTAGAGTTAAGCCTTCAAAATAATCTAACTTAAATTTTCAAGGCAAAAATTCCTTTGCTAACCTTGATTTAATCTAAACTAAAGCTTCTACTCAACCTTCTACAACTTTTATAACTAAGCATGTTATGTCAATCGAACTTTCTACTGAAGCTTCTATAAGTGTTTAAATGTTCTCAAACCATAGATTCTACTTAAGCTTCTACAAAGCTTCAAGCTTCTTTATAGCAAGTCTTTCTTTAGTTTCTATCGAAGCTTATACAAGAGTATTGAAGCCATATTTTAGTTCTACTTGGATATCTACCTTCTACTTAAGCTTTTATTATCATTTCTTAGACAATTGTTTAACTAAACCTTCTACAAGTACTCTTCCATTCATTTTTCAAGACAGAAGCTTCTAATGAAACTTCCACAAGTACCAAGAGTCTTGCTTATCCAATAACATTTTACTAGAGCTTTTTAACTTCTTTTTCCTTACAAGTTATCGATTTTTAGCTCTTACCAAAGGTTCTACACACTCAAAATCCTTCAAATGTTATGTTATCAGTCTTTTACTAACTTCTATACTTTTATAATCAAGAAATTTCCCAAACACTTAATGCACAATTTACTTATTTTTAATCCCTTTTGTTATCATCAAAATCAAAATAAGAGAGAACTCAACACACTAGAGAAGAAAATATCCGATTTAATATACAATGTGGCATACAAGGTGCATCAACAAATTGAAATATGTTATTCAGGTGGCAAATTTTGAAATAAGTGATGGTGAGATTAACTCATCTTTGACTGTTTGTGAAATGTTTAAACAGGTATAAATATCTATAGGGTAGGATAGATGTCTTGTACATACTAATTGAATTTTTTACTATACGTTGTTATTAGTGCTTTTGATATATGAGATGCTTTATGTGTTGAAATAAGACAGGTATAGGTAGTTTTCCCTAAATTAGGGATCGTAACAATTTAGCTTACAGGTACCATTGAGAGGAGTATGTTTAATATAAGTTAAAATAGATACCTGATTGGCAAGTTGTTATAGCTATGGTGAGTAAAGAAAGAGAGAAACTCCTTTATTTTACCTTAGACTACATTAGTTAAGGTAATACTTCATCTACTTTTAGTTTTTCTTCTACTCTAGATTCTTTAGCCATGCAATCTGAACATTTGTTAAAATGAATTAGGTTGAAAATTCCTTAATTTAATGCAACTAATGCTTTAGGTAAGTTATTGAAAGTTGAAAGATTCTTAAGTTTCATGATGTACCCAATTAAGAGTGGATTACTATTGACTCATTTGCAATGAAAAAAAGAGCTTTACATTAGTATCAATGAAAGTTCCAAAATAAACAATGGAGTTCTTAGATGCATTTTAATAGAGTCATTATGGCTTAGTTTAGACCCTCTAAGTATGAGGATGTTGAAGGGACCTTATCTAAATTATATTAGTTGTGAACTATGAAGGAATATCGATAAAGTTTGAAGCTTTATTGAACAAGATAGTGAGGCTTACTAAATCTTTTCTCCCCAATTGTTTTATCTTTGATTTTAAACCTTGATTCACTAGGAACTGCAAATTGCTAAACCTACTAGATGGGTTTATATGATATGGTCGAATAAAATGCATGAGTCAAAAATTAATGTTTACCCCATTTACCCAAAAACCACAGGTTATTTACCTTCTGGTACTAAACCATCTTCTCGTGTGCAATTTGTTAAACTCTTACCTCCTACTTTCACTCATGAAACTTCTTCTCTTACTAAAGTTGCTCCTAAACCTACTGTCCCTTTCAAAAGGTTTACATTAGTACAAATGAATGCAAGAAAAGAGCATGGTCTTTACTTCAAGTGTGATGGAATATTCCACTAAAATCATAAGCCTAACTGTCTATTAGTAATTTGTGATGATAATGAGTTGCATGACTTATTAGTAACTAATAAGGTCTAGAGACTATATAGTAGGAAGAATGTAATGATGCAACTTTAGCTATTAGCTATCATACTTCATTAGGTATTACTGTTCCCGAAACCTTAAAATTTATAGGTGAAGTTAATGGACATCAAGTGATAGTATTAGTTGATGACAGCAATACCTATAATTTCTTGCAAAGTCATTATGCCTAATCTTAAATTTTAAGTCATGATTGGCAATTAGGACAAACTATAATGCGACGAATAGTTTATGATGTTTCCCTTACAATGCAAGGCTTTAAGTTTGTTGACACTTTCTTTGTATTTCCAATTGAAAGTGTTGAATTGGTCTTAGGGGTCGAATGTTTGTAATGATTGGGTGCAATCACTATTGAATATGGTTCCATGACTATGAATTTCTATTAAAGGATACAACGGAGACATTTCAAGGAAAAACTAAAGCTTCTTTGAGTCAAATTTCTTGCCATCTGTTGATGATTACTTCATATAGATATACTAGTTTCTTTCTTTGAGTTAGTGGCTTAGACAATGATACATGAGACATCAACATCATATACATATGACTTATGACACCCCTCTTATTAATGTCAAGCCGTATAGACACCTTCATTTTCAAAAAGCAAAAATAGAAAGCAAGTGCAAGAAATGCTTCAACAGGGAATGATCCAACATAGCACTAGCCCTTTTCATCTCCAATCCTACTAGTCAAGAAAAAGGATAGTGGTTGGTCATTTTATATTAAATATAGGGCTTTCAATTAGGCTACCATTAAGGATAAATTCCCCATTCCAACTATAGATGAGTTATATGGAACCTTAATCAATTAGATGTTGGATTTATAACATCTAAGGAACATTGAAAGAACAGCTTTTAGAACATATAAGAGGCATTATGAATTCTTAATCGTGCCTTTTGGCTTAAGTAATGCTCCTACAACATTCAAGCCATTATGAATAGATTGTTCAAACCCTTTTGCAAAAATTTGTGATAGCTTTTCTATGACATTTTGGCTTATTATGCTTCAATAAAAGAACATTTGTAGCTTCTAGCAACTGATCTTCAGTTGATAGTTGGTAACACTTTTTATCTTCAAAGGAAAAAAATGTTCTTTTAGATAAACTTGTATCGGTAATTTAGGTTATATTATGACTAAAGGAGCAAGGAATAGCTCTAGAGCCTTCAAAGGTTGAAGTAGTGCTTAAATGGCCTCTATCTTAAACTATTAAACAGCTTCATGCTTTTCTAAGGTTGTCACCAAGTTATTGATGTTTTATTAAAGGCTATGCTACCATAGCTGCACCTTTAATTGATATACTTAAAAATGAAAGCCTTTTGTCTAAAAAAAAAGAAAGAAGAAAAAGTGAAAGCTTTGAATGGTCAGACTTAGTGTTACGCCCCGAAGCGGCAGAGTCGTAACAGCCCCGCCGTGTAAACCACCCTAAGATAGAAGTTGGCCTTACAACCGCTATCTTAGACCTGATCTACACAAGGCGTCCACGACTAGCCCGCTTTGAAGTAGACAATTTGTAATTTAAACAAATCATTTACCTAAGAAAGTGAGGAAATATATATATAATCACTATAATTCAGTTATTACATTAATTAGAAATGAAAAGTAAAACATGTGTTGATTCTTCAATGTTTTTCCTCACTCCCCAGGATCCAGTAGTTGCTAGCTTCAGAGTAGTTGTTGCCGCTTCTTAGCCAGCACCTGCACGACGTCTATAGGGATGTGAGCAACCACAGCTCAGTAAGTAGGGACGGAGGACTTAAAACTATACCATACACACAACAAGGTTTTCAATCATTTATTAGTTGCAATGCATGTGCAAGCAAATGCCATCGCACGACGTTGTCCGGCCCGTCGTGAGATTAGAGAAATTGCGCCCGCTCTAATCCGGGTTGAGGAGTTACCGTTAATGCAACAGCTCACGACCAAACCCAGGCTTGTGTAATGGAGACCTTGCTCCTCCCGCGACTACCTTCGAACCACTGTCTTCATCCCCGCCGCGACCTCCTCTCCTGTCACTTAGTTCGACTGAGGATGAAGAAGGGACCATTTTGCAATCCTGCGCTATCCCTTCCGAAGGGGTCGGTATTTGGCCGGAGAGTCCTAAATCCCCTAACGGGTTGCCATGCATGTTCGATTATGATTACTGGTCATATATTTGATTAAATCCAATTTAGGGTGACCAATCAATACATACAATTCATACAGTATGTACCAGAGCAACAAACAAAATCATGGCATCACCCATAATCAAGCACATGCATACATTCAACTATCTAATAAGCACAACCAAGCATAATCTTAAGCCTAAAAAAAAATACAGCAACGTATTAATCCCAACTTACCTCGACTCCTCACTCGCTCACTCGAGGTCCGATTTGCTCAGGCCATCGCCGGTTATCCCTATAACACGAACGTGGTTTCAGCTTTTCATATAATTGTTATAGGTTCGTTTTATCCTATAATGCTTATTGTTAGGTTTTGTTTACGATTTAATATGCCTAATTATCTAGGTATTAAGTCTTTTATAATTATTTTAGGTCTAGGTTTAGGTTTGGGTTCGGTCTCGGTTTCCGCATCAATTTCCAAATTAGGTTTTGGTTCGATTTTTAAATCCTAAACATGCTCGAATCCTAATGTGAAATTAATTACATTAAGCTCGAGTTTCTAAATATCCTATTGGGTCTTAATTTAGTATTCTAAGCTATTTGGTACACGCTAGTCCTAATTAGGGTATCGGATTTATCCCCGATGTGAGAAAATCTTACTTTTTTATATAATTACCTAAAATTCAATCTTAATTCAGATTTAATATTATTCTGATTTTTACTCTAATATTATCTAAATAACCCTAATTTTTCCATATTTATTAATTTACTATTTCACATATTACTAATTTCTTATATTACTTACCTAATTTCCTTAATTAACTATACTTAGTACCTAAATGCTAGGATTAGGGTTCCACTGCAGAGATTAACTTCCTTAAACATATAATTAAGATCCAAATCAGTAATTAACATCCTAATCACCTAATTAACTCCAAATTACCCAATTTTTCCATCATTTTAGGGCTAAAAATTAACTTAAAAATTTCAAAAATTAATTTTAAAAAAATGGCTTCATAGCACTGTTCTATGTTACACGAGCATCCTACAGAAAAATTTTGAGCCCCAAACTACATCCCTAAGCCTATTTAATTTCCGGTTTAATCATGCTCGGTTTTAAACAATTTATTAGGGACCCTATATTTCCAGACATAATTAAAATAAATCAACATTTTTCCCTAAATCTACATACAATAAAGCCTTAGAATAACAAGTTTCATAATTTTCTGGGCAAAATAACTAATTTTACAAAATTATACAAGAATCGGGCTGGAATTTGGACTCACCGGTTCAGGTGGCTCCGGCCACCGCGGGCCACCATGGGGTTGTCGGCCGGCCTGGGCACTGCCACCACCGTGTGGTGGTGGTGGCCGTCCACTTCCAGTTGCTCGTCTGGTGGGGTTCCCTTTAAAACCCCTAACTGCACAGTTTTTCTTATTTTTTTTTATTTTCTGGATTTTCTCTCGAATTTTCGACTCTCTCTAATTTTCTCTTATTTGTATCTGTCCAAATGAGCTTCTAAATTTTTCTTGCTATTTATAGACTAATTTTGTAATTATTATGCATTAAT
Organism: Lumnitzera littorea; assembly: GCA_024138015.1. Classification (NCBI taxonomy): domain Eukaryota; kingdom Viridiplantae; phylum Streptophyta; class Magnoliopsida; order Myrtales; family Combretaceae; genus Lumnitzera; species Lumnitzera littorea. Next base: position 46,004,052 of record JAMXBB010000007.1, on the reverse strand, counting down.
TTGATGGGATTTTACCCCATTTCCTTGATTTTAGGCTTTTTGTTTGTCAAATTCCTATTGGTTATTTTTTTCTTTTTCTGTCACGACCTGATCTTGCATCAGCTTATCCTCTTTTGATTTTTTTCTGATTTTTTTATAATTATTTTGTATTTTTCTTTAATTATTTACTTAGTTTTCAGCCAATTTTAGTAATTACGCGTATTTTTATCTACACGTAAATACATGTAGGGTACACGTGAACATTCTTAAATATTATTTTGGTCATTCTAAAATTTTTAGTATACATATAATCTATCTCTACTAATTTATTAGTTATTATATTACACTTTTTGCCTTTTCGGTAATTAGCAGTTATTATGCTTAAAATTTGAAAATTTTATAGTCTCCTATTTTACTATTTATTTTCTTAAATTTAAGTTTACGGGGTCATTTTTACTAATATTTCTCTCAATAGTTTATAATTTGGGTGTGATCGGATCCTTTAGCCAATCGCCCTAAACCTTGGGTTCTAAGTTTAATCCTACGGTTACTTGTCTGAACTTTGGGGCTTACACTTAGCAACATAAGCTATTGAACAACTTAAGAGGGCCTTGGCTAGTGCCCCTATTTTAGCTCTTCTAAATTATTTGTGGTCGATAAAAATGTATCTGGTAGTTGCATAGGTACTGTATTGTTACAACAAAATCACCTTATTACATATTTTATTGAAAATTGCCTAATCATTTCAAAAAGGCTTCAACCTATGCTAGGGAGCTATATAGACTGTAAGCCCCAAAGTTAAGTCAAATAACCATAAGATTGAACTTAGAACCCAATGTTTAGGGTGATCTGTTAAAGGATCCAATCAAACCCAAATTATAAACTATTGAGAGAAATATTAATAAAAATGACTCCGTAAACTTAAATTTAAGAAAATAAGTAGTAAAATAGGAAACTATAAAATTTTCAAATTTTAAGCATAATAATTGCTAATTGTTAATTGCTAATTACTAAAAAGGCGAAAAGTGTAATTTAATAACTAATAAATTATTAGAGATAGATTATATATATACTAAAAATTTTTGAATGACCAAAATAATAATTAGGAATGTTCACGTGTACCCCACATGTATTTACGTGTAGATACAAATACGCGAAATTACCTAAATTGGCTAAAAACTAAGTAAATAATTAAAGAAAATTATAAAATAATTATGAAAAAATCAGAAGAGGATAAGATTAATCAAGATCAGGTCGTGGCAGGTCCAAAGTTGCAAAATAAAAATTAGACAACCTAAAAGCCAAAAATTAAGGAAATTGGGCAAAATCTTGTCAAATTAATGCATAATAATTACAAAAATCGTCTATAAATAGCAAGAAAAATTTAGAAGCTCATTTGGACAAATACAAATCAGAGAAAATTAGAGAGAGCTGAAAATTGAGAGAAAAGTTCAGTTTAGAAAAAAAATAAGAAAAACTGTGCAATTAGGGATTTTAAAGGGAACCTCCACCAGACGAGCAGCTAGAAGTGAACGGCCACCACCACCACACGGTGGTGGCAGCGCCCAGGCCAGCCGATAAGGCCACGGCGGCCCGCGGTGGCTGAAGCCACCCAAACCGGTGAGTCCAATTTCTAGCCCAATTCTTGTGTAATTTTGTAAAAATAGTAAATATTATTAGAAAATTATGAATTTTGTTATTCTGGGATATTTTTGTATTTAGTTTGTAGGAAAAATATTATTTTGATGAAAACATGTTCCGTAATATAGGGTCCTTAAGAAATCATGCAAAACCGAGCACATTTCAGTTTAGAAATAAATGACCTTAGGAGTGTAGTTTGGAGCTCAATTTTTTTCTATAGGATACTCATGTGATATAGAATAGTTCTATGAAGCCATTTTTTTAAAATTAACTTTTGAAATTTTTAAGTTAATTTTTAGCCTTAAAATGATGGAAAAATTGGGTAATTTGGAGTTAATTAGGTGATTAGGATATTAATTACTGATTTAGATAGTAATTAGATGTTTAGGGATGTTAATCACTGATGTGGAAACCTAATCCTAGTCTATGGAGTGTTAAGTGTAAGTAATGAAGGTGTTATGTAATAAATGTAGAAAATTAGGAATATGTAGAATTGAAAATTAATAAATATGGAAAAATTAGGTTTAATTAGATAATAAAATAATGGAAATCAGAACATAACAAATCTGAAACAAAATTCAATTTTAGGTAATTATATGAAAAATGTAAAAATTTCTCACAACATGAGTAAATTCGGTATACTAATATGGATTTAAGTGTACCGGATGGAATAAAATGCTGACTAGGGGTAGTGATTGTATTTAAGCTATCTGGAAATAATGTGGTTAGTTTCACATTATGAGTTGAAATAAATTTCTAGGGTCCAGGTACAAAACAGTACCTAGAAATCGAACTAGAATCTAATTTAAAAATCGATGCGGAGCCTGAACCTAAACCCAAACCTAGAATACTTATGAAAGACTTAAGATCTAGATAATTAGGTATATTAAACCCTAAACAACACATAACAATAAGCGTTATAAGATAAAACAAACTTATAATAGTTATATGAAAAGCTGAAACCACGTTTGTGTTATAGGGATGATCGGCGATGGCCTGAGCAAATCGGACCTCGAGTGAGTGAGCAAGGAGTCGAGGTAAGTTGGGATTAATACGATGCTGTATTTTGGAGGCTTAAGATTATGCTTGGTTGTGCTTGTTAGATAGTTGAATGTGTGCATGTGCGCATGTGCTTGATTATAGGTGATGCTATGATTCTGTTTGTTATTCTAGCATATATTGTATGATTTATATGTAATGATTGATCACCCTAAATTGGACTTAATCAAATATACGACTAGTAATCTTAATCGGACATGCATGCAACCCGTTAGGGGAACTTAGGACTCTCCGGCCAAATACCGACCCCTTCGGAAGGGATAGCGTAGGATTGCAAAATGGTCCCTTCTTCATCCTTAGTCGAACTAAGTGATAGGAGAGGAGGTCGCGGCGAGGGTGAAGACAGTGGTTCGAAGGTAGTCGCGGGAGGAGCAAGGTCTCCATTACACAAGCCTGGGTTTGGTCGTGAGCTGTTGCATTAACGGCAACTCCTCAACCCGGATTAGAGCGAGCGCAATTTCTCTAATCTCACGATGGGCCGGACAACGTCGTGCAATGGCATTTGCTTGCACATGCATTGCATCTAATAAGAGATTGAAAACCTTGTTGTGTTTCTAGTATAGTTTTAAGTCCTCCGTCCCTACTTACTGAGCTGTGGTTACTCACATCCCTATAGACGTCGTACAGGTGCTGGCTAAGAAGCGGCAAACAACTACTCTAAAGCTAGCAACTACTGGATCCTGGGGAGTGAGGAAAAATGTTGAAGAATAAACACATATTTTTAAGGTCTAAGTTTTTATTTTAGAATTATTTTTCATTTCCGAATGATGTAATAATTTAAAAAAAATACTATAGAGAAATAGTGTAAACTTTAACTGCAATAACTGAATTATAACGTATAAATATAATTCCTCACTTTTATAGGTAAATGATTTGTTTAAATTACAAATTGTCTACTTCAAAGCAGGTTAGTTGTGGACGCCTTATGTAGATCAGGTCTAAGATAGCGGTTGTAAGGCCAACTTCTATCTTAGGATGGTTTACACGACGGGACTGTTACGACTCTGCCGCTTCGGGGCGTGACATAGACTAGTCAAGACTGTAAGGAAGTGGTGCTTATATCTTCTTAGCTCTAAATTTGTGATTGAAATAGACCATCAAAGCTTGAAGGAGATATTTTCTCATATCATTCCAAAGTAACCCTAAGAACCATTAAGTTAGTCATCAAGTCAAAAGGATAATTGAAAGTTTAATTAAAGAATTATTTTTGAAATTTCGAGCAAATTTTTCAAAAATGACCATTTTAACCTAACCCGATTTTTAAAGGAAAAGTAAAATGATTGAGTTTAGTTAATTAAAACAATGTTTTAGAGTGTTTTAAACTCATTAAATATGGAATCGTATTAACAAGTTAAAAATCCTAATTAGAGTATGAAGAGATTATGAGAGTAAAGTTTGAGAAAATGGTAAATTAACAACTGTCCCAAGTGGTCCCCTTTGCTTTAAGGTTTTAAAAAATCCTAAATGCTCTCTTTTTAAAGTCCTTGCTAACCCCCTTCCTACCTTAGGCACCACATTTGGTTCTCTAGAATCTTTGAAGGAAAAATGTTCCTAAAACCCTTCCTTAAAATCTTAATGTTTACTTTTAGTTAAAACCCCTAGATTTATCCTAAACCTGAACAACTTACTAACCTAGTTTAGTCTTTATGAGTAACTTAGGTCTTAAAGATCAAAAGGCATCCTAGGATCTTGTTGAGGACTTAGGCATGAGCAACAACGAGGAAAAGTGATTTGCTTAGGTGCATGAAGTAATCACTAAGGCTTATCAATGGGTATATAGGTTCTTCTCGATAGAGAAGAAAATGGATAGGGTTTAAGTAAGGTTTAGCAATACATAAGCTACTCATCAGATGTGACTTACCAACTAATCCAACGTACCCTAACACTCTTCTTCATATGATATAGAAACAAGGTATTAGGGGTCTTACCACCAATTCTTATTAATAGAATTGGATAAGTGAAACTTGGAGAGTCTTACTTGTAAGAGGCAAAAAATCAATACATTAATTAATAGAAAAGATTTGTTTTAGCTAAAATGATTAGGAGCTATTTGTAGTAAGCTCCTAAGGCAAAATGTAAGGGATAAAAAATTACACAAATGTTACATCATCTGATATTCCTAATGCTATACAAAGGGGTAAAATTCTAAGTGACAAAAATAAACAAAAAGGAATATCTTTTGGTAGCAGCAAAAAGTGGGACGCATGGCAAAAAGGCATTGGTAGAGTATAGGTGGGATCTCGTATGGAAATGGTATTGGTGTCAGCCTCTTTCGAGCTTAAGGAGCTTAGTAAGGTCATAGATAGGTTGGCTAAGGTAAAGGATAGCTTGAGACAGGTTAGTACTTGCAACTGAAGTGGTTATTGAGCTATTTAGTGCACTAATCTATCCAATTAAAAGGTTAAGAAAGGGGTCCAAATAAGGGTCAAAGTGGGTCTTCGTGCTATTCTAGTCAGGTCATTTATTAGCTTAATAGCTCATATAAAAGTAAGGATATTACTTTAAGTTAGGAGTTAGTATAGGAGTAAGCCATCTTGACATATAGACTCCTCCTCAGCTGGTTGATTGGTAAGGATTCTCTTTACTAACTCTTAAAAGTCTCTAAGTCAAGCTTGGATGATGGAACCAAAGGTTGAAGTCCCATAAACTCCTTAGGGGTATTGGACATCTAGCCTCAAATCAAGTTGTTCCTCCAAGGCTGTATCTTGTGGAACATAAGGAATTAGGCCAAACGTATTAAATGTTAGTGATACACCATATCCTTCAAGCAACTTAAGTTTATAAGGATTGTTGTTAATTTTCTAGATGTTTTGGAATGTTCCTTCGATTCGAAGAGAAATCTTATCTACTTTCTTATTAGAAAGCCATTCCTTGCTTAAGTATACCTAGACCAAATCACCTAATTTGAAATGGATTACCTTCTAACCTTAATTACTAAGTACTTTCTATCTTGAATAAGCAATTCTCTTACAAAGCTATTGGGTATACAAAACTAGCCTTTCTTAAATAAGAAGCCTGGGTTCATATAGAACCCATCAATTGCAACTCTTGCTTAACATTTGCACCCAACCGACCTAAAATACTGGTCCTTCTCATACTGCTCAAATAGTGTTTAAAAACCAAAACTCCTTATCTACATAGTTATGATTAGTACATGGCATCCAAATAAGGCATCGGTTGCACTATTAGTGTTTCCCTTCTTATACTTGATCATAAAGAACAATGTCTCAAAAAACTCAACCTGTTGGGTTTGATACCATGATAATTTCTTATTGACTACTTAGATTCGACCACTAAAGAATAGCTTAAACTTTCTCATCAATCATCATCTACTCGAGTTCCTCCCTTTGATACTACATATCCAAGGAACACTAATTCTCATAAGCAAAATGTATACTTCTTCAAATTGCAAAACAATTGTTCAACTAGGAAGATGTCAACAATGGGCATCAAGTGCTCAACATGAGCATATAGGTTGGTATTGTACATAAGTATGACAATGCAATAAACTATAATACGTACCAATCAAGGATGGTAACACATGGTTCATGAGCTTTATGAATGTGCTCAATGCATTGGTTAGGTCGAGTGGCATGATGATCTACTCTTAGAGGCCATTTTCATCTTGAATGTTGTCTTCCTTCATCTTAAATTCTATTTACCACTCATTCCCAAGGCTTATGCAAATCTGATGGTAGCTACTATTCAAGATAATCTTAGAAAAAATCCGTATACTATAAAGCTTATCTAACATGTTGTCCAACCTTGGTGTTGGGTATAAGTACTTGATAATGATCTTGTTTATAGCCATGTTGTCTATACATATGCACCATTATCCATCCTTCTCATGCTTTCTTATACATACCTATGATCTATGAACTCATCTATGTACCTTTTGAGCTTGGTAGCCTATTTAAGATTGAGCTTATAGGTTGTACAGTAGCTCTTAGTTAGAGATCAATACAATGTTTTATCCCTTTCATTGGTAGTAGTCTTTTAGGTAACTCTTGGAGGAAAAAGTCTTTGAATTCCCTTAGTAGCTTTGGCACTTCCTCTAACAAAGACTCCAAGTTGCTAGAAGTCATTAAGCTAACAAAAATAAGGATTCATCCAACCTCATACTCTGAGCAAATTCATCCCATGACAATACTAAGGACTTATTTTTACTAGCTTTAACTAGTTGAGCTTAGGCTTCTTGGACTTCCTTTAGATTCATAGGATATAAAATAATCTTCTTGCCATCCTTCTACAACATGTAGGTGATCTGATAGCCATCCCTAAAATATGTATGATGCATACATAAGTAATACGTCACATAAAACTTCGTTCTGATATCTTTCCCCTATAGAAATGGATACCCATACTTGTTAAGTAATGTACAGAGCTTCCTTTTCATGCAAGCAATGTAGCTTGTAAGTTTAGAGGTGAGGCATGAGTGGCAATTTTAGCTTATCAACTAGCAACTAGGCAACCACATTAGTATGGCTTCCTTTATCTAATATTAGTGCACAAAAATTTTCCTTTGATTCTATGGTTGATATGGAATGAGTTTTCTCTCTACTTGTTCTCTTCAAATGGGGTAGAACTGTATACTCATCGAATTACCATACTTAAGTACTAGCCTTACTTAGCTTGCATTGCAACCTCTTAGTTACAATGAAATTCATTAAGGACATCTTTAACCTCCTTTATTTCTACTATGAGCCTTTCCTTATGAGCACTGTTAACTTCAATTTGGGGTTCTTCACCATTAACAATCATTACCCTTTAGTTCAAACATTGAGGAAACATATATCCAAAATTGAGACACTTAAAACACTTAATATAACTTGTCTTCCAATTAAAGCTCTATCCAATTTCCTTTCTCAACTTAGGTTCAATCATCCTAACCTTCCCTTAGAGATCTTCAGCTTGCTCAGTATTAGGACCTCATCGGTCAACTTCCCTGCTTGCTTTAGGTCATCTAAAAATGGGTCAACTCTTTGGTACAGTTCAGACCAAAGGAGCTTAGTTAAGCTGGTTACATCCTTGTCTCTCTACTTATTGCACAACTCAAATTGCTTCAACTAGAGAATCTATCCACTAGACCTCAACAACATTACTTAAGTCATGCTTTATTCGAGATATGACCTTAGATGATAAAAGCCTAAGGTTCCTCAACATCCCACCTAATCATAAGCACTTTAAACTCCTTCACATAGTCATCTACACTCCATCCTCCTTACCTTAGCTCCTAAAGTTTCTTGAAGGTATCTTGCATGTAGTGGTCGAGTATAAACCTTCTTAATATTACTCTTTTCATCTCGACCCAAGTTCGAATTTCACATAGGCTATATCTCCTTTGAGTTGCCTATAAATTACACCATCACATAGTAGCATAGCTTAAAAATTCTAAGGTAGCTAGGCATACATTCACAAACTCTTCATACTTATAACAATCAAATAACTTGTCAACCTTCTCTTCCTAATCAAGATACTCATCAGATTTTTCACTTTCTGAGTAACTTGGTAGTTGTACCTTAACATTATTCATCCCCTTTGTTGCTCTGGTCCCCTTGTCTTCAAACTCATAGAAGATATCGACATCTTCTTCCTCATTCTCTTTGACCACTTCATCTAGTTCAATCCTTCTTCGATCTTGTCTATCAATTCCTCTACCTCTATCATTTTTAGCAGGGTGCATAATTTTATTACAAAAAACATTATTTACATAGATTGTGGCTCCTCATACACCATGTCTATTAGGACCAACTTGGTTGTCAATAGGAATGGCATTAACAAGTCGTACCTCTACCATTCTTTGCATAGTTACTTCCAAGTTTGCTACAATGGTGAGTCAGGTCATGAATTTACTTATCAATCATCTATAGGGTTTGTTGGACTTATCTTCCTCAACTCCAAGCATCACTCTTTACATAACCTATGTCTCCATGAATACTTGGGATTGACATTCTCAATCGCCTAATCTTTAAAATCACAACCCAGAAACATTTCAATCTCTCAATATATCACAACGTACTAGCACCACTTCTAACCTAACAAACAAAAGTGCCATAATACTACTCCAATTATAGGAAGCATAATACAATCTCACTCAACACTCTTAGTTGGAACTTAAAACTTTAATATCAAGTTCAAATGATGTACCTAAGTGTGTAAAGTGATCACTATAACTTACCAACAGATGTATAGGTCCTTTTCGGTAGAAAATAAAACAAATAGGGATTAAGTGGGGTTTATAAATACACAAGCCACTCACTGAATGTGATGCACCAATGAGTCTAACGTATCTTAACACTCAGTTTGATATGACACAAAAATAAAGTCTTAAGGTTTCGCCAACAATTCTTGCTAAAAGAATTAGATAAGAAAAATTGAGTAACTTAGAGAGTCTTGACTACAAGAGACCGAAACTAAGTGTATTAATTAATTGAGAAGGTTCATTTTGACTGTAATGATTGGGAGTTACTTATAGTAATGAAAGGGATAAAAAATTACACAAATTTTACATCATCTAAGATTTCTAGTATTATACAAAAGGGATAAAATGCTAAATGCTATAAAGAAACATCAAGGAATATCTACAGCAATGGCAGAAAGTAGGACGCATTGTAAAAGGCATTGGTGGAATACACTAGCAAGGATCTTGTACCAAAATGGGGTGGATATCAACATTATTTGAGCTCAAAGAGCTCTTAGCCAAGGTAGAGCAGAGCTCGAGATAATTCGATAGTTGTAGCTAAAATGGCTACCAAGCTGATTAGTGTACTAACCAATCTAATTAAGAGATTAAGAGAGGGGTTTGAATAAAGGTTAAAGCAAGTCTTGACGCTATACCAAGTCGAGTCATTCACTGGTTTAGTAGCTTAGATGAGGGTAAGGATATTACTTTAAGCTGGGAGTTGGTGCAAGAATAAGCCATCTAGATATATAGACTCTTCATCGACTACTTGATTTGCAAAGCTTGTAAGCCTTTGAGTCATGCTTGAGTGATGGGACTAGAGGTTAAAGTTCCATCAAAATGGTAAAAGTAGTTTAATCATATAGAATGATGTTTAATAACCATGTAAATAACTTTTAGTTGAAATTCTTGCATGTTAAAAGTGTTAATAAAGCATAAGTATTGTGTTAATTAGAAACCTTAATGTTATGAATAATAACTCTCTAAATTGGTGATGAGATTAGTGAGTTAAGACACCTAAAAGTGGAATCAACAAATCAAAATGGTCAATTTCATTTCAATTTGTTATATTATTGGAAGGCTTTACTAAAATGTACATAAGATGGGCTTTAATGCTAAGTTGATAGTAAAAGTATAAACTTGGTAGATAATGGGCTAAAAAGGAAAAATATTGGTTAGAGTCTAACTTAGATTGGCCCATTAAACATTTAGGTCAACCCATAGCTTAAAACCAATCTAGCAAGAACTAATTTACCTCTTTAATTCCATTAGATGCCTAACTTATATGACCTAAATAAAGGAGATTGATTATTATGAATATTTTTAATAGGCTTTGAAAATTTTTAAGAATTAATTTAGTTAAACTAATTGGGCTTTTCTAAATGAGCAAACTTAATCTCAAAATAGTGGGCTCCTTTTCCCTTTTTAGGCCTTTAACCTAAATGGGTCTAGGTGAATCAAAGTTATAGGCTTTAAATGCTAACTTAGTTTAATTGGACCTAATTAAATTCTTTTATGGGCTTAAAATGGATAAGTCTAAATTGAGGACCAAGCACACTCAATTCTAAATATCAATTGGGCCACTTAGGGTCCAATACTGTATAAGCCTTCATGAAGAATCATTGACTAAAATTAATCCAACAAACTAAACCCTATAATGGGTTATTACCAATTTATAAATTTACTTAGTCCCATATCCCTTTTTTTAGAGCTCGTATCCTAAATGTGCCTTAGGCAAAATGAAGCCTTATATGTATTTAATTTAATTATCCTAGTTAAATGATCATTATTAACTTACTAGTTAAAATGGACCTTAACTAACTCAAGGATCTAAACATGAGTAACCTAAGCATAAGTTATTAAGGTTTGATTATATGATGAAAAGAATAACACAACAAACTTTCAATTTTTAATTAACTAGCTTATGAGCTAGATACCAAGACTCATTTTCCTTTGTTCATCGAGCCTTGCGTTTAAGGTACGCAATGACCATGGGTGTTGCTAGGTAGAACCTAGGTTATACTAAAACATACTAAAATTGTAAAATTGGCCCAATCAAATGCTTGCTATGCACGCTTGATTGTTTAATCCACTGCAATAGCACCCTTAGACTGGGTTACATTTGCATGCGTAACTACAAGATAATATAGTAGTAAAGCATATGCTACCATAGTTACTTAACAAATAGTTGATAAGAGGGAACTATGGCTGTACAAAATGGTTGTAGACCTTGATTCGGCGATATCTGTATGAACAAAGGGGCCCTTCATATGGGACTACTTTCTAGGATTTTTATGTGTAGTCTAGATTCACTCCTATAACCCTTGATGGCTTTTAAAATTAAACCCCTTAGTTCTTCAACATGATGCCCCAAATCATGAGTACCTTCATGATGCATGTTTCACTTCTATGCTAATATATTAAATGGAAAGTGCTTTCTACATTAAATAAGCCCATGTGACACATGATGTGTCAGTTGAGGTTGCTAATGTACTGGGTTCTTTAGAGCTTATTCATTTAGCTCTTTTACTAGTGAGGATGACTATGTCAAATTACTATATGATTTTGATTATTAGATTATAGGAATCAACTCCTCGGACCAGTTACGCTCAGTCGAAATAGAGGACTACAAGGACTTATGTGAAGAATACTAACTCTATACCCCATTCAAGATGAGGATTCCTATTCCAATATCTATCTTTTACGCTATTGCTAACTTGAGTATTGCACCCTCGTAAGTGCCAACACAATGTCTAAGTCTCCAAACAGCCATACTTATTACCCAACTCTTACCATGATCTAAACAGAGTCTGAGTCGACCAACTTCAGATGTTAAACCAAGTTGAGCTGCTGAAATACTCACTTGGAGAGGATCGGAACACCCTTCAGTACTCGAGCTTTAACCTGAGTCAAACAAAGTCAACTTTAACTACTGACATTCTTCTGACCTCATCCAAGCAAGATCCTATGATTGCTAAGTGGCTTCAGAATTCGTTACAACTTAGCTAACCACACTACAAGGCTCTAATCGCCTCTTGACATGTGTCTTATAGCACAACATTCCAGAAGGATTTCTTACTTTTCCATACATAATATTCTTAATCTCTTTTACTCTTTTTAGTATATTTCATGTATTTCATTTGTAAATTACCCTTTTTGTCTTTTTCATACATGCCTTGTAACCCTAATAGGGCCAGTATATAAACCCCCATTTACTTGTTTGCAAACAACATATCATTACCTTATCGATTATTATGAGTTTCTTTTTTGAGCAACCTTAGTGTTCTCATTTATCCCTTAACTTTTATCCATTCCCTTTAGCAAGGAATAGTAGCAAGTGACCCTATAGTTCGGACCAATGAGTCACATTCGACATATTGTAGAATGAGTAGAATCAATTGGTGTATCATATCATATTGGTAGTTGCCTAAATTTGCTAAAACCTCCTTTTAATTTTCTTGTTTCTGTTTGTTGTGGTATGGCCTCCATATGTATGACCTCGGAGATGCATCATTATATGTATCCTAATGATGTGGGAGATTAACAAGATGATGATGAATTAGGCATTTAGTAGACTCACAACTATCTTTGTAACACTTTATTTTCTTAGTTGCCTCATCTCCGAATCATTTTAAAGATTTTAAGAGGCTATAGATCACTATATATATGTATATATGTTTATTTAGGATGATATATGTTTTTATTCCTAGTTATAGGTTCGTACTTTTAGTGGGATAATGATCCCAAGTTTTACAAGAGAGCATTGTGACTCTTTTTTATATTCCGGTTACTAATATATATGTACCTATGTATTTGTATGTATACAAATGAGCACTATGATGCTTATGAATTATTTGTCTTTCTCTTTATCTACAAAGAGTTTTTTTTTTTTATCATAAATTGAATTTTTGCAAACTTAATAATGATTTGCAAGATCTAAAATTTGTTAGAAACTCACTCTCTAATTTAAGAAGTTATATGAAGACTACTTAAATGGGATACAGCATATTACTACGTCTTATTAGATTTAGATGTAACTGTTTTAGTGGTACTTTGGTTCCAATGGACAATCAAGAGGGGGAGGGGGGGTGTTGAATTGATTACTACTATACTATTTAAATACTTAAAATTTTTCCCACTTCTTAATATTCAAGATTACTATGAAACGCTAAGCTCATTTTTATATTTTGACATATCAGAAACTAATAAATTTAAATAAAAAATTTACATGCATAAGCTTGAGTCAAATTGTAATTTAATCCTTTTCATTTCACTTCTTGATATGATTTAATTGTAATTTAATTAGATGTGATTCTAATCTATTAAACATAAATATGCAAACACAAATGATACCGTAGATCACAAATATTGATATGCAAGTAAATAATTTGTGATAAATTAAAAGATAAAGTTAAAAAGATCATATGATAATTTATAGAGTTTCCTCCTTATAAGCCAATCCTCTCTTCAGCACCAAGTGCTAGAGAATCATTCTTCTACATTGATGCTTTCCATTATTGAGAAAAAGCAAGATAAGTTATATAGTTTCCATGACTTAACCTTATCCCCTTACTCCATACCCTAGAGGCAATTGTAAGTCTACAATGTCTCTCTTACTATTCTCTTAAGTAGTACTCCACCAAATTTTAGAGAGTTTAAATGTGATTCCTCACATTTTAGCTCAAATTCTCACAAATAACAATAGACATGAAACCGTTGCTCAAAACTTTTCTCAAAATCGTAAACTTCAAGTCTTATATTTTGTATATTGCTTATATAGTCTTCATTCTCCAACATTTAAATGTTATATTCTTGGTAATAGCTGTTATATCTTTAAATTTGTAACTTCTCCTTTCATTCTTCGAATCTTTCGTACTATCACTTGATTTTCTTCTAAAAATATCATCTTGACTTTCTCCTTTTGTAATTTTTGTATATGAAATCCATCATCTTAACATTGCTTTGTTATGTTATTCAAAACGTATTCCCTAGCGAATCAACTGTGTCACTTAAATATATCTTCTCATCGATCTAGGTCTTAACCTATAATTTTCATTATTTTTTTTTTCTTTCTTTCCTCTTGTTGATAAGTTTTTGTTATTGTCTTCACTCCTACTATGAAACTTAGATTTCAAATGGTCGTTTTGCTTTTGCTTATATTGTTGAGTTTGAGCTTCTCTAGCTTATAAGCTTGTTATAGTTTCAAACTTATCTTACTTTTGAATTACTTTGGATCCTTTTGTTTCATCTTTATTGGTGTCTTTTTGACATTTACTTGAATATTATATTTGACAAAAATAAGACACCAAAAATATGAAAATATAATTATATATGTACCATCTTCTAAAATTAAATACCTGACAAATCTCTATAAAATTGAATTTATCTATCTTTTATTTTATTTATATTTACAAAAAACCAATTAAAATAATTTTTTCTAATGCATAAAATATTTTGTTTCAAACATTTTCTCTTAAAAATGTGAACTTTCATTTTGCAATTCTTATATTCCATTTACTACCTTCATCATAATTATGAAATAGATACTTATATAATATAGATAAAATAATTTTCTAAACACTTAATTTCAAATAGATACAGACCAGATATAGAATAGATTTAGATAATATATAGAGCCTTTTATCTTTTGAAGTTCAGTTCTTCTTTTATCTTCAAAGGTCTCTTTTATTTATCTATACTTATATTTTCTTCCTTCTCCATTGTTATCTTCGTTCTTTTATCTTCGAGGGTCTCTTCTACTATAACTTCTGACAATTCCTCATATGTCTGTTTTTGCTTCTCATTTATTATTTTCATATGTTATTAAGGTTATGATCTTCTTTGGTTATGGTTAGCTTTAAGCTTCTAAGTAACTTCTTAAGCTTATTGAATATTCTTTTCTTAAAATTCTTTTTATGCACATTAATTAGATTAGTAAAATCAAGAGTATAAATTTTATCATCATTAAAACACCTTTCTCAAGATTCTAATAATCATCCACTTTTTTATTATAATAAAATACTTTTATAAAAAATATAAGCTTCCAAGAAACATATCTTATAATTGTATATTTTGCACAATTTTATAAGAATTCTTCATTTTCACTACTATTGATTTAAATTATTTCTTCTCCTTTTTTGCTCTTTTAGATCTCATAATTAATTTTCAGTTTTTCTTCTCCTTAATCAAAACTATTTTCTCCATATTCTTTCCTAATTTTTTCTTTATATGTTCTCCTAATTTTCAAAAGTTAATTCGTCCCCCTTTTCGACGTGGTTCTTCTCCTTTTCATTATGTTCTCACCCTTTTTGTTGTAATAAAAAAGAATAAACACATAAATGCATGAATAAAACTTTTCTTTTAGCAATGGTTAAAAACAAGTGTAAAAAGACACTAATTTATTACGTTTTATCTTGCTCTTCTTTAGCTTTACGGATTATATCTAAAAGCTTCTTCATACAGTTTTACTTTCAAGGGTTAGGGTTTCATTATATTATGAGGTTTCTTTATAAACAAATAGGAATATTGTGCCTCATTCAATTTGGAAATTATTGTTTTGAACTTAAGTTGGCTTTAGTTTTTGGTTTAGAGTTTCCCTTAGCCTTTTTCTTTGCTTTTCTCTCGCATTAGATTCTCTTTTTGGTTGAGTTTACTTATCAAAATCTTCATTTTATTTGATGTCGTGATATTTCTTAGAAGGTGTTTTGGTTTGTTTTAGATGTCTAAAAAGGATTTTGTTTTCTTTCTTAAATAAGAAGATGGGGTAGGTTTTCTTGAAAAAACAAGATAATAAATGTTTCAGCAATTTAAAAAAGGTAACATATATTTAATTTATTTATTATGTATTTAGACTAAGTTTTATCCAATAGTTTAGTTAAGATATCTATAAGGTGATTTTATAAGATACAAATACAACATCTGTATTTTTATTAGAATATGATCCCTTATAAAGAGATGTCTTATCTCAAGTATTATTTGTTATGGAATGATATTTTTTTGTTATACTTATTTTAATCAAGTTTTCACATATTATTGGAACATAGTTATTTATTACATCATAATCTTTTAATTGTTGTTTAAGCCATAAAATTTAGGAATAATAGTTATCTATTAACATATATTCTACTTTTATAGTGGATAAGGCAACAAAGTTTTGCTTTCTAAATGTTTAATAGATAATTCTATCACCTAAAAATTGACATGTTCTAAATGTACTTTTGCAATCAATTTTACACCCAACATAATCAATATATGAATATCCAACCAAATTAAATTTTAAAAATACCAAACTTGAGTGATTTATCACATACTTTAGAATTTGTTTTACTGCACACAAATGGAATTGTTAAGGTTTGCCTTTATCCTTTTAAGTTTACTTTAAAAGTATGAACTAAATAAATACTAAATAGTATGTTATATCTAGAAGCAATTAAATAAATGAAAATCTCATCATACTTCTATAAAATTTTTCATTTATATCATTACCTCCTTCATCAGAATCTAACCTTATTGATGATAACATATAGGTATATGTTTCTTTTGCTCTTTAAAGTCTGTCTAACATTCTTTTTTTATGAATGAAAATTACTTATTTGGTTTATTTCAACTATACTCTAAAGAAAAAAGTTAATTCACCTATTATAGATGTTTCAAAATCTTTTTGCATTAATTTGGAAAACTCTTGACAAGTTAATTGACCTATCATAGATATTTCAAACACTTTCTACATCAATTTCCTGATCTCTTGACAATATTTTTAATCAGAATAACTAATTATCAACATGGATTTATACTATGAAGATTGTTAGAGCCTTCACAAAGGGCATTTTGATGATAACAAAACATATACGTATAATATTGATAATCAAGTTATATAGTGTGGAAAAAAAAAAAGAATCATAATGAGAATATCTAATATAACATAAGAAGTTATTCGGAATTTTAAATGACTAATTATAACTAAAGATTATCAAAACTAAAATAACATATGATGATAAAAAAACAAAAGCTAATTTATGAAAAATTATCAAAATTATATTAATGAACTTAGATAAGAAAGAAGACAAGGAAATAAACAATAATGAAGAAAGAAAAGAAAAGTTTGAATAAATAGAAGAAGAATTCTTAAGTTATAAGAAAACTGGAAGTTTAGAAGCTACAAAATTTCAAAAAGCTATAAGATGATAGGTTCATAAAGTAGCAACAAGATTGTTCAGAAACAAAGAAATCAACAAAAGCTAAATGATTGTTTGAAAGCTTACAACACATGATAGTAGTCACCAGTTAAAGTAAAAGCTATCCTACAAACACAAAAAAAAAAAAAAAAAAAGAAAACCTTTTGGAATTGTAAGTCAAGATCTAGATGAAAATATCTTTTGGTAATATATTAGATCAAGTTAGGGATACACATTATGAAATGTATAATGAAATAAAAGAAAAAATATTGTCAAGATAAGAAATTCCATTTTTAATGAATAATAAAATAAAGAAGTTGCAATAACAAATATAGAGTAATATCAGGTGATAATAAAGAAGATTTTGAGGTAGTATAGAGAAGAAAATTATAAATTTGAAAAGAGAATGGCAATAACAAAAAATACAACATTTCAACATTAAACTTTGAACATAAAGAGTGAAAAAAAAAAAAAGAGCATGATTGATAAAGAACATCTTGATAAAAAATTATTTAAGCAAAATTTTATTATTTATTGTTGTGAGATTTGAGCTAAAATATAAGGAATTTCATTGTAATCCTTAAGAGAATAGCTAAAGTATTAAATTTAGTAGCGATATTTGAGAGAATAGTAAAGAAGATTTTATAAACTTACGATTACTTTTAAGATAAGAGTAAGAGGTAAGGCAAAGTTATAGAAATTATATATGTCAGATTGATTTTTTCTTAAATAGTGGAATCAGTTGATGTAGAATACCCAATCCCTAACCCTTAATGTTGGAAATGATAATAGACTCACAAGGAGGAAACTTTATAAAGTCGTTGCATGATCTTTTGATCCTTAGTCTTGTCATTTTGCCATATATTTATTTTATTTTCATTCATATCCTTGTTGATTAGATTATTTATTGTGTTCATTCCATACGTGTAGAAGAGTAGAAACATATCAGTCTAAGTGATTGGGTATCAAAAGAAGAAACAAAAAAGTAGATAAAAATTAATATAAAATATCAAATTAAACTTTATCTTTAAGCTTACCATCCAATTCTCTCATCTAAATTTGTTAGTTTTTATATGCCAAAACATATGAACAAGTTTAATAATTCGTAGTAACCTTAAACAATAAGTAGTGAAAAAAAAGTTTAAGTCAATCGATTCAACCCCCTTTCTTAATTATTCATGATGACTACATCATGTTAGTTCATCAAGTAATAGAATAAAGCTATAGTTTCTTTTGATAACTTGATTCGTTAAGTTGTTCTTATTGATATATCTAATCTATAGATCTAAGAAAGAGTTGATTTAAAATCATATTTACCTCAGTCTATTATGTTGGAAACTTTTGGTGTATTAATTTTTAAGAAAGCTATGATTTATGAGAATTCTAATGTAGATTTTAGAAAAGTTGAAAGCATGAACCTTTATGAAAGAATGTTAGGATAAAGTTTTAAAAATTCTAAAAGAAAACTCTTAACTTAGATGATGAAAATATCCCAAATGATATATATGAAGAGATTGAAATGTTTTTGAAAGCATTGTCTAAGATAAGAAATAAAGCTTTTTTATTAGAGAAAGAAAATGAAATTAGAAAGTAAAGAAAGAGATCATAATGATACAATTAAGCAAAAATTAAGGAAACAAAATATTAAAAAGTGAATCAGAAAATTTGATACAAAATCAAGAAAAAAAGCTTGAGAAAGAAAATGCTTGTAAAAAAAAAGACATAAAAGCATATAAGATTAAAACAGATGAGTTATTAAAAACAATTAAGAATACCTCCAAGAAATTCTCAAAAAGCATAAATAAAGAAAAAAAAAACATTGGATAAGCCTTTGGTAAGTTAAAAAGCGATTGATTGTAAATCGGTCTAAGATTTTGAGGAAAATATTTCTATTCTTAAAGAGAAACTCTTTCCACTAAAATTGAAATAACAGTTTATAGAATAGTTAATATATTTCAAAAGAAAAGATCAAAATCAATAAATACTAAATTCTGGTAATAAGGAAAATTAGAATGAAATAAAATAGAATCATTATCATAGAAAATCTACATCACAGGCATGGAAAAGATATAATAAAATTACTCATGTATTATTATAATAAAATTAAACATATCTTGAATTTTTTTTTTTCATAAATGGAAACATATATTTAGAGAAATTAGTTGTATAAAGAAACAAAAAATATTGATCGACAAGACTCATAACTACCATTTTTCTCTTTTCTTAAAAATCTCAAAATTCCCAAAAATTAAATCATCAATAATCTTTTCCAAAAACTCATATTCCATTCCCTAAAACCCAACTATAAAAAAACCACCTCCAATTATGGCTCCAAAAAGAAGGCTAATTCTTTTTAAATCGAGTAATAATTCTTCAAAATCTTCAAGAATCTAAAGGAAGTAAGAAAAAGTTAAAGAAACTAAAAGGAACCCATCACCTGTTTTGAGAAGTCTTACAAGAGCGAGACTAATCGGGGTAAATTTTGTTGATTTTGATTGTTTCAATAAATATAGAGTAGATATAAAAACCATATTGGATCATCATGATTGGACAAATCTATGTAACATTAAGAGTGTAATTTATAAAGAGGCTATTGCAGAACTCCTATACTTATATTCAACCTAAAGTGATTAGAGAAGAAACTTTTAGAATATGAGTTAGTCTATAAATAGATTATTCTAAGAAAAAAAAAAAGGCATCCTCTCCGATGTAACATAAGGGAAGAAAGAAGCTCTTAATAGAGGTAAAAGTCAAGTTTGTGAGTGAAAAGAAATTGATCTTACACAAGGCATAGTAGATGATGATAAAAGACAAATGAAAAATTTTAAATTTATATAATTTTTATTTAACTTTATACTACTTTTTTTTATTTATATATATATATTTAATAGGAAGATGTACAGAATCAAAAAATATACTTAAAGTTATTTTAAGTGCAAGAATTACATAAAGAGAAGATTGAGCAATCGGCTAAAATTCATATAGAAATCATTCAAAAGCCTACAATGTTAAGGTTCAATCTAAGTTCTCCATAAAAAAGGCTAACATCAAGTGCAACTGGTTCATGAAATCAATTCAATGTGTAACCCAATAATACGAAACCAAAACCATTTCTCTATTCTAAATTCTAATGAAATTGTGGCTGATGTTTCCATTTAAGAAAATCAAGCATGCTAAGTCCACTCGAAATTAGATGCAAGTGTTCTGTTTAGCATGTGTTGTCTACATGAAGTTCGATGCATGAACTGGCTCACACACATTTGCTTGAAGGGAAGCATGTCCAAGCAATTTAATTAATAGAGCAACCATCAAGAGTTCACATGCTAACAAGCTAAGCACACCATCTTTCATAACATTAATTGTCAACCAAAAGCACCATGACTAGGTTTTCAAAATTCACATAACCTCCATGTTTGTGTCTACATCAACAAGTAAACTAAAGTACAAGTCAAAGGTAACTAAGATGTTTAGATTAAAAAGAAAGAATAATTATGAATATTACTATTTTTCCTAATGAAAGTGTTGCTAAATTAATTTTTTTATATAAACAGGAGAGGATTAGCCTTGTTAGAGAGAGCTTGTAATATACTTTCACTTTTCTTTGAGATTATTATCTTGTGCAATTTCATTTTATTAGCTTATTTCTATTTTAAGATTGTGGGGAGTCAAAATATGTGAAGAGAATATAGCGAAAATCAAAAGAAAATTAATTTCCTTTTCTTCTAATTATTCATTAAATCATATATCATGTAATTTCATGTAATCTAAGTGTTGTTCTATGAACTAAATGTCCATTAGTAGGATTATGAGATAATTTAGTAGCTAACCAATGTATGACATAATTATATGCTAATACTTAATTAGCTGAATTTTTATCCAATTTCATAATTTTTTTTTATAATCATTAATTTTAAATAAACAAAACTTAAGAAACTTGAAAGAGAATCAAAGGTTCACATGAAATTATTCTGAAATTGTTCTAATATTAACATGGAAACATGCAAGTTGAATTGATTTTAGGATTCATTTTCTTTGATGCAATTAGTATTAATGCTTGTTACATAGACATATGAACAAGTATTAATATTTATTAGTATAATTAATTTGTGAGAGAAATTAATTATACAACCGATGGTTATATATAAGATACTTGAAAAGATGCTTCTACTATAAGATACAAGACTTGAAGAAATTCATAGAGACAATTAAGTAGATTTTGTGATATAATTGTTAAAAGCTCAGTAGATCCAAAAACATCCTTAGAGCCAACTCTTAAAAATCAACATCTAAATAAATCCAACTAAAATATGTCAAGACCTAACTTAAAGACTTTTGGTTGTATTTTAGTTAATTTTTGAAGACTTACGTTTGATAAGTGGTGCAATAGCTTGATTATGTTAGCTATGAAGATTAATAAATATTTGTTACATAATATTAATAGTTAGAGAGGTGAAAATGCATCGCAAAGTATTTTGTGCATATTATTTTAGACAAGAGGAGATAGTCTTGATCCCTCATATGCAAACAAATTTTTACAAGAATGATATTTCATGAGAGATTGTGAATAGTTCAATTTTTATCTTTACTTTTATATGTTTATAAGTGCTTTTTTGTCAGATTTCTATAGTGCATTTTTTATGATAAGAGAAAAGGGAGGAGAAAGAGATAAAAAGAAAAGTATGAAATATATTAGAGAAAGTACATAAAAAGGGAAATGTAAAAAATAGTGCATCAAGGGAGGAAAAATTAAAGTTTAATGTAACTTTAGATGTACAAAGTAAAAAACAATGATCAAGAAGAGAAAACAAAAAATAACACAAAACAAAAGTTTGAATGTTTGAACGAGTATACAAATATTTTTCTTGCTATTGTTCCTTTCAATGAAGATTATATTTCAAATAAGTATTTTGTCATCATCAAAAAGAGGGAGATCATTAGAACCTTTGATACTAAGCAAATACATCTCTCAGTTTATAATATAGTGGATATAACTCTGAGTTGATCCCTCAGAGACCTCAAGTACTAATAGTAACCTTAACTTTATTATCTAACTTTAAAATTATAATGAGTTGAATGAATTAAAAATATTAAAATTAATAAACTAATCTAATTATAAGACTTAACTAAGTAATTTAGGAACCAATAAAATTAAAAACAACTTCAAGAAGAAAAATAACGTATTTAGGAATTGCTTTCTCCAGTATTTAACATATGACTGCTTAAAATATATCTAATTCCATCTTTATCATTCTTGATTGGAGGGATTTGCAATTAAAGTTAACACTTTTCTTAACCATATTAACCCTAACCCTAAATTATTTTCTAGAATCTCTTCTCTTAGTAATATAATTTAAAATTACATTAATGTACAATGAATCTCCATACAAAAATAACAACTTTATGGAAGAATTATGTATCTTACCTCTGAGTACACATATAATTCTCTTCAACTATGTCAAGATCTCATTACTCATGTGATTTCTCAATCATCGTATCTAATATCATAAATTGATATCTTAGAAATATCAATTAACAATAAAAACATATAATTGAATCAAGAAAGACAGAAACTTTATTGAAAATTATCAATAAATTCAATAGTCACATGAAACCCTAAATTCTACAATCCTAAATACAAGAATCTTAAGCTATTATGATAAAATTAAAAGAAAATTGTAGCAAAACTAAGAAATAAAACATGAAAAACCCTTTTTATTAAAGAAAAATTTCCTCAATCTTAAAGCTAGTTGATGCTTCCGCCTTTCTATCCTTTTTCTCTACAAGTCTTGTCTACTTTGAATGTCCAAAATTATGTCAAAAACCTTCACAAATCCTTATATAATATATTAGAAAATTTCCTTTTTCATCACTAGACACAACCTAGGACATAGTTGTGTCCCTAAGTTGTGTAACTCACTCACTTTGGGCTCTTAAATCATCTTGGGTGGGATACAGTCTAGGGACATATATATGTTCTCAGGTTGTGTAACATTTTGACAAAAAAATTTCCACTTTCTCCTATTGTATGGATACAACCTAAGGATATGGTTGGGTCAAAGGTTATGTAACTTTAAAACTTCATAACTCATTCATTTGAACTTTGAATTGAGTGAAACTCGATTCCTTTTCTTCATTTTCAATCCTAAAATGCTTTCAAACCTTGAAATAAAAAATTTACTCAATTAAGTATTAATTTCTTTAAAAACAACTAAAAATATAAGGGAGATACTATAAAGTCATGATGGAAAGTGTATTTAACAAAAGAGTTATCAACCTCCATGAAAGGGGTCTTAGTGATAGTAAAATATACATACTTAATGTCACTAATTGTAGATACTCAATTTTTACCCCCTTTTTATTTTTCAAATTAGGTTATAGGGTCCTAAATTAGGAAAATTTTTAAAAATATAAAATTAAAGAAAGCTAAAAAAATAAATAAATAAGAAAAAATAGGAAATTTAGAAAAATATAAACAAAAAAAAAAGAAAATAAGAAAAATCACAAAAAATAAGAAATTTAATAATAATAATAATAATACAAAAAATGAGAAATTTTGAAAAGTCACAAAAAATTGAAAAAATAAAAAATTTTAGAAAATAATATTTTATTAGAATAGATTTGTAATTTTAATCTAGGTTTAGGAGTTGGGTCGTTAAACCTAGGTTTAAATTTAAATCTAACTTAAGCTAAACGAGTCTATATGTGCAATTTGCACATATGGACAAGGCACAAGTTAACGGCTTGACAGTTAAGCATATGGGTATAATACTAGCATTAAGCATGAGGTCTTGGGTTCAAAACTTAGCAAAAGCAGGGAGGCTTTTTTCTTACTTTTTGTTTTTAATCACATCAAAGATTGCCACGTGTCAAGATTTGATTATGTCATGTGTCCTGACACATGGCATCATCGGATTGGATAGCCTTTACTGACGTGGTGCTACATGGCATGCCATGTCAGTCACCACGTATCAAGTGTGACATGTGGCAAGTCAGGGTTTGTTGAGTCAGCTGATGTGGTGCTACGTCAGCACTTTCCCTCGGTTTTCCCTCATTTTCTCCTGATTTTCCTCCTCTTTCCTTCTCAAGAACAGCCTACTCCCTCCACTTTAGCTTCAATTTCTACACAAATTCCACACATAAGCTCATAGTTTCTTGCATCAATCTCACACTAGACATGGCATGCTTCGAATTAGTGATAAGAATAAGTCTAGATTCAGCCAAAAGCACATTCAAATCGACGTTCAAAAATCAGAAAAAAGCTAGGTTTTCGAGCATTTCTCATTAAATATGATTCTAACTTTCCTTTATTTTTGGGTTGGATTTGTGTATAAATTGATAATCATGGGACATAGATGGACACACACAACAAACAAAATCAATCCCCACACTCTCTCTATCCATTCCCAATCACTTTCTCTCTCTAACCTACTCTCTCTCTCTTCGATTCTCTCTCTTCACTCCAACCCAAGCTGAGCCACCACTCTAGGAAGACTACCCACAGCTCAGGCTCCCCAACCCATCTGCTTTCGACCTCTGTCGTGACCCCTAATAACTCCACCAAGGTAGCTACCACCAAACCCTAACCGCCGCCCCTCTCTCTCTCCTCAAACCACCACCCTCAGCGTCCTTCGACCCAAACTAACATCACAGCCACTCTCCTCGTACCCTTAAATCCCTAAACCAACACTCCATTTGTCCTCAGTTGCCACCACGTTGGAAGAACAAACATTATCGCCAACCGTTACTTTCAAAACCACCCAAAACGAGCTCTATTAACTACAGCATTTCCGTTACCCCCCTTAATCCTAATTAGAAACACATAAAAGTCCCTTTTCCCCTTCAATTTGGAGGCTAGATCGGGCTGAATCGTATCCCGCTAGTGTTGGTGAAGAGGAAGCTAAGATCCAACCTGACCCAGAGGATTGACTCGCGACCCAGTCCAGCAATCCAACTCGACCCGCAACCTAGTTCCAACCTGCACATCCTGTTGTCTTCGCCTGATTTCTTTTTTATTTATTTATTTTTTCTTGTTTTGTTTTATTTATTTATTTAATCCATGTAAATGTAATAAAAAAATAAAGAAGAAAAAAAGAAAGGAAAAAGAAAAGAAAAAAGAAGAAAGAAGAAAAAAAAAATAGGAAGTATTTTATTTTGGTCTTTTTTTATTTTCACATTTAAACAAAAGAAAAACCATACAAAAAAAGAGCTAACTAACAATAAAAAGTAAATAAATAAATAATAAAAATAATAAAATAAAAATAGAAAGGTTACTTTTTGACACTTAGAAAATCAATTTTTTTTAAATAAAAATAAAACAAATCCTTTCCAAACTAGGGTATTTTAGGTTTTCCAAAAATAAAATTCAACTTAAGACCCCTTAATTATCTCTTCTCAAATCAACTCAAAATGAGTAAAAATATAAACTTGGCAATTTTTTCAAAGTTAAAATTAATCAACCTGCTATATTTTTATTCAACAAACTACGAAAGTCTAATCCGGAATAACGTGTACATATGCACCCGTACACAAGTACAAGGCGACTTAAAATATGGAAAGTTTTATTTTTTTCCATTTTTAGATATTTATGTAAATTAATCAATTTATTCATTTGTTTTTTTTTAGAAATTAAAAAGGGTATATTTGAAAAGTGAAGTTAAATTCGAAAAGTTAAAAGTGGTACTAGTTTAGGGTTTAATAAGTTAAGCCCTTAGATCCAGATCTCTAATTTTTCAAAAAACTTATAACTTGGTTTTTTAATCGATAAACCGGTAGTTAAGTTATAACCAATCCATCCAATTGGTTATAACTTGACCCCTTTTCCTGACTTCGATCGAGTGGTGACTCTAATTCCTTTTTAAATTGAAAAAATGATTTTCTTTAAACCCTAGTCGAGGATCAGTATTAAATGGGTAGGGTTTAGTATTGATCGACTTAGAAAAGACCTAATTTTATAAAAAGAACTGGGAGGGTGAAAAATCAAGTTCGAGACTAATCAAGCTACTTAGTATGTAGAAAAAGAATCATGATAAGAATATTTGATATGACATAAGAAGTTACTAAGAAGCTTAAAGAATTGATTAGAATCAGAGATGATTAATACTTAAATAACATGTCATGATTATAAACAAAAGCTAATTTATTATAAAATCATTAAAACCGTATTGGCACAAACTTACAAAAGAAAGAAGACAAAGAAATAAACAATGGTGTAAGAAGGAAAGAGTGGAGTACGAATAAACAAAGAAGACTTTTGAAGTTATAAGGAAAATAGAAGCTCAAAAGCTATAGAAGTTCTTAAGCTAAGGTCAAAACTTGGTGGTAAAATAATATCATCACTAGTCAAAAACTTCAAATCACAACCCCAAATGCACTAGTGTATAGTATAACTTCAAATACAAAACAATACTATGAAATACGACTTAAAATGCCACTTTAGTAACTCAAAACACCAACTATACTAATTTAATCACCTTCACAGTTACTCAAAAACACAATGATGCAGTGTAACACTATGAAGCACTCTTTATCAAAGCTTAAGCTCTGATCTTAGGTTTCTATGATATACCTAGGAACTTAGTATTCACTAAGGCTTACCAAAGGGGAAAAGTGAGTCCTTTACAATAACAAAGAAGTAGCAATGGAAATGAATGTAAGTAACAATGTAAAGCATCTTCTCACTGATATGACTCACTATTGAAACCTAATACGACTTAATCCACACTTGATATGAGACATAAGCAAGAAATGAAGCCCACTTGCCATAACCCTTAGCTATGTTGGATTGATAAGAGTGAAAGTGTCTCTTAGATTTTTAGCTCTCAAGTGAATGAAAGGAGAATATTCAATATTCAATATCTCAAGTGAGGAATTATGTCGCTTACAAGAAGAAAAGACTATTTATAGTAAGTCTCTTAGGGCAAAGGCAAAAAGGACACAATTATAAAAGTAGAAATTCATAAAACTATCTTAAGACAAAGTAAAAAAGGGGTAAAAATGACAAAAGATATAAAGTAATAATAGTAAAATTGCTACCATATATAGAAAAAGTGAAGATGTATGTCAAAATTCCAGTCGCTCCATACTCTGCAAGGAATTTGTATAGAGAGATAGTAGAGTTTGATTCTAACTAAGCTAGTTAGGTTAAGATACAAGCAAATTAGTTTGTTAACATTAAGTTAGTCTTGGGAATATGAGGGAAGGCAACTTCTACAGCACCAGCAAAA
This sequence comes from Lumnitzera littorea, assembly GCA_024138015.1. Lineage (NCBI taxonomy): Eukaryota > Viridiplantae > Streptophyta > Magnoliopsida > Myrtales > Combretaceae > Lumnitzera > Lumnitzera littorea. The sequence goes on along the minus strand of JAMXBB010000007.1, from coordinate 45,976,795 downwards.
ATCTCTAAAGTTAATGTCCAGCTAGTAATGAGGTTGGTAGTATTATTGGAAGGTGTTAAGTAGTTTAGACCAATATAAAGAGGTTGAAATGAGCTGAAGTTAGTGTAGATGCAGGCTATGCATATACTTCGACTCATCTTTAGCTGGTTGCTCAGATAAAAATCCACTTAATTAACCCTTGCAAGCCTTGAAGTCTAACTTAGCTTAGGGGTCCGAAGGGCAAAGCTTGGTTAGAAGGGATCAAAGTGCCTTAATACTCAAGCCTTGAAGTAAACTCCCTAAGTTTTGTTGTTAACTTTAAAGACAAAGCTAAAGAATCCTAAGTTGAAGACAAGTTAGAGGAGGAAAGGAAGTTGAGCTATTCATAGGATAGACAGATGGAAGAGTTCCCTTCACCTCTAAGCACTAACCTACTTGAAATTCCTCTTCCTCTAATCGAACCCGATTCGAAGGAGCAAATAATTACTTTTGACTTCTATCTAATCTCTAAAGCCTTGCTGGGTTCTTTCATTACTAAGTGAAGATTGTCTAGCTCGCTTTTTTATTACCTTTTACAAATGTTTATGCTTTTGTTTACAATGTCTCAAGTCGATATGCCAACTTGCCCCTTATAAAATCCTATGGAATGCAATGAAATAAAAACTTTTCAAGTGTTCTTCCTTGCTCTTCTCTTACTTTCTTGTACTTATGTTTGTTACATATTTGTTATGGTATGCAAGTACTTAGGGGATCCATTAGCTTGACTTAGCTTGGCTAGGTTCCTTTTGCAATTAAGAAGTATTCCCTTATTATGGGGAGTTCCTTAGCCATAAAAACCTGGGTCTTGTTTATGAGGTTACCATATCTAGTTGGATTAGGGGTTCCGTTAAGATAGCCTAAAGAGGTCAAAAGCTTTGTTTGCCCTTAGGTAGGCTAGGAGCTCATTAGTATGTACACCTTGGCAAAGTTTGGGACTTTGAATGATCAAAAGTCCTTTTTCCTTGAGAGGGGCTCAAACATGATATCATTAAGGGTCCATTTACCTCAAAAGAGGTTGGGACTTGATATGTTGATAGTCCATTCACCTCAGAAAGGGTTAAGAATTAGTACATTTACAAATAAGCTATAAAGCATTATTACAACAATGTTAGAATCATGTGAACTCAAAATACATTTTGAGGTTATCAGCATTCCATGTCCTAGTTATGAACTAACCATCAAGCCTCTCGAACCTTTACGCCCCATGTATAACAACCTCCCTAACTTTAATTAGGTTCTTCCCAATTAAGTGCTAATTTCCCTTGACCCTATCTAGATTTGATGGTTTCAAGCTTTTTGCATACTAGGTCATTATGTCAAAAAAATGTTTTACTTGACCTTCTTATCATAGTACTAAGCTGATAGGTAGCTATTTGAGCTTTTGTCAAGTTGTGGATGTCTTCAATGGTATCAAAGTTAGCTTGGAGGCTAATTAGATTGTATCATGCCTAAGGCTTGATTCAGGTGTTTTACAACACTAACTCAATAGGTAAGACCACTTTGAACCAAAGGTAAGTCAGAAGGGATTCTTACCTATGGATGTTCTCTATATTAGGTTGCTTATTTGGTGTGTGTTTTGCTGTCATAGCTAATATTACTATTGTTTAGGACTTTGAAGTTTCTATGTTATTGTTAAAGTGTTGTTATGTACATCAAAGTTGCTGTAAAGTTGGGTTACGGTGTTTAAGTGTCGTTGTTGAGTTTCCATAATAGCCTTGAAAGAATGTCAAATTCTAGTGTCTAAGGATGAATTAGTGATGTTGAGAGTGATGTAAGCAGCCATGGAAGGCTTAGCCAACAAAAGTTAAGAACTATTGATGAGTAGATATGTGACTTGACCACACTAGTGACTAACTTAGCCATCATTATATAGAGATTAGTAAAAAACAAACCACTGAATTATGACGAGAATGTTTGAGTACCATAATTGTGACGAGAATGTTAAAGTCCAATTTGCTACCCTTGAATTATTGGCTATGTTGCACTATAGTGGAAGAATTTACAAGCTTCTAAGTATAGAGTAGGAGATCTAGAAATTAAGATGCAGAATGAGATGAGTAAAGTAATGTAAAGAAGGTTCGTTCCCAACCATTATATGCAAGACACATTTAAGAAGTTACTAGAATTAAGACAAGTAGGTAGTAGAGTAGACGAATATGTTAAAGAATTTTAGACACTCATGATCTATTATGAGATTGAGGAGCCAAAAGCTTAGACTATTTTGAGATTTATTAAAAGATTGAAGTTTGAGATTGAAGAAGTACTTGATGTGTGAGATTGGATACCCTTGCCGGTGCAATTTGAACTATAAAGAAAATGGAGCATTAGAGATGCCAAGGTTATTCTAAGCTCCCCAATTAGAACTCAACCTAGCCAGCCTATTCAATCAATGCAGGTGAGATTAGAGCTGAATAGGTGAGAAGAAGCAATAAAGAAGAGTGAACCTAAGAGAAGGATGGAAGAAGTTAGAAAGATTGAGAAAGGGACAAACATTTGGTTGAAAGACAAGTGAGATCAAATATTTCAAGTGCTAAGTGTTTGCACAATTGCCCTTTATCCTAACTAACAAACTATAGTCATTAAAGGAGAGTTGTTGGCCATTGAGGAGTTAGTTTGAGAAAAGGGAGATGCCTAAGTAGGTAGAAGTATTGCTTGTAAAAGGGGTTTTCAATACTGAATAAGGAGAATTCTTGAACATGGTAGGAATGCCAAGCCATGAGTGTAACTCCCTCAATTGATTGGTAAGCAAAAAGTGAATCTATTCCACATTGGGTATAGAGTTAAAGGCTAGTCATGTGATGTGATCATTGATAGTAAGTTGCACAAATGTAACTACAGTAGGCATGGTGCAAGAGCTAAAACTGCCAACTACTCCTTACCCTAAGTCGCGCAAGCTCTATTAGCTACATGAGAGGGTGCCCTATACGTCACTAATAGGTCGTTGTGCCCATCTTTGTTAGGGTGTACCATGATAAAGTGTTATGGGATTTCTTGCCTATATAGGCCTCGCACATGCTTTTAGGTTGACCTTGGCTATTCGATAGGTAAGTAATTCATGATGGCTATAAGAACACATACTCTTTTGAAAAGGATGGTAAGAGAATTGTCTTATAACTAATGGCCACCAACCAAATCAAGGACATATATATACAATGGAGCCAAACTTAGAAGATGAGTTTGGTGATGACTTGAGTAAAGCTAATGAATGAGATGAGGTTGGAAAGCTCGACTTTTCTACTAATTCATAGGCGAGAATTGAAGAAGCAAGATTTTATTGAAAATTGAAAGCCTGAGAAGATCACAATTGTGTTTACACCCGTACATCTTACTCATGATCCTTGCATCTATGGAATTTGTCAATTTTAAATGCAATGGAGAATCATGCTTGGTAATCATAGTTGTGATCCTATGGCATGATAATGTTATTTTGTAAAGAATTCCTTATTTAGAGAATCTTTGTAAATCTATGTCTTGTAAACTATAAATAGGAATTCAAGGTTAAGTTAATAGGAGAGAGTGTGTGATTAAGCCGTAGAACAGGAGGAAGAGTAAAGTAAGGTTAAGGTTGTTTCTTTTCCTTGTTCTTTTTAGTTTTCTTCTATGTTTTAGTTCAATTCTTATTAAGAAACTGTTATTGAACCCTAGTTTTCTATGTAACAATTACTGTTGTTAATTCAATCAATGATATTTGCTATTGAGATCTAATTGTACTATACTTTATTATGTTGAATTAACATTTACCAAGGTTGTTGATTCAATGTCAACGTTTGCTTTAGAGATTGCAAGATCTTATTGTGAATGAACTAGTGTAATTTGAAGAAATTGAAATAAACTAAGTGATCAGCTATTTGGTTTCCCTAGATTAAGGTAACCTAATTGTGGGATTCAAGGACTGAATGTGATCTCAAAAAATATTCTATTACAGAAGCGATTTGGATAGATTATAATTAAGGTTAGGAGTCAATTTGAGAGGCGATTCTAGTTAACTTATACACGAAACTCCTATGGTCTAATAATTAGTTAAGATTGAAAGTTTCATAAAGCTAGGTAGTAAATAATTGATTTTCTAAAGGTTATGTTCTCTCTTTAATAATTTAGATTATAATATTTTGTTTTATTATGTTTTGTTGGCTTTAGTTTATATTAATTAGGGTTTAATTATTTGTTAGCATTTTTAATTAAATTATGTTTAGGACTTACTAGTATTTCATCTTAATCATATAGAAGTTTCCAAGGGATCAACACTTGGACTTAAATCCATTTTACTATACTACAATTTGATAAGTACACTTGCCTCCAATCAAATCGTATTACCAATGAAGCTTACATATAGAATAAATTCAAACCAAGCTAATGAACTCTAGAGATAGGTAAACGAGCTCATCGAGAGAGGGTATGTTCAAGAATCACTAAGTACTTGCATTGTACCTACCTTATTAACCCAAAGAAAGATGAGACTTAAATAATGTGCATTAATAGCCAAGCTATCAACAAGATAATGATCAAGTATAGATACATAATTTCAAGACTAGAGAATATGCTAAATGAACTCCATAGAGCCTAAGTGTTCTCAAATATTGACCTCAAGTTAAGTTATCATAATATTGGAATGCAACTGAGAGATGAATTGAAGACCTCTTTTGAGATAAGGCATGGATTGTATGAGAAAATGATGATGCCTCTAGATCCATCCAACACCTCAAGAATATTCATGAGATTAATGAACCATGTACTCTAAAATCTAATTGGGAAATTCTTGATTATCTAATTTGACAAGATACTTATATACAGTCCAAACATGGAGAGCTACTATTTACATCTCTGAGTTGTTTGTGGGGTGCTTTGAGCGAAGAAGTTGTTTAGGAACTTAAAGAAGTATGATTTCTAATGAGATTGTGTTTTTAGGCTTTATTATGTATAAAGGAGGAGTGCATGTAGATGCAGAGAAGATCCAAGTAATCATGAAATGGCTAGTTCTAACCTATTTTGCTAATGTCCAAAGTTTACACAAATTGGCTTCATTTTACCAATGTTTCATAAAAAGCTTCTATACCATTGTGGCTTTGCTAACCAAGCTTATGAAGAAGAGCATAGAGTGAAAGAGTTCTAATGAGGTGAAAGAGAAGCTGACATCTACCCCCATCCTAGCTCTACTTGAATTTAAGAAGGTCCACAAGCTGGATTGTGATGCTATAGGAGTTAGATCGGTACGACGCTTTTACAAGAAAGTTAGCCTATTGCCTACTTCAATGAGAAACTAAAAGGTGTTGTCCTCAACTACTCAATTTATGACAAGGAGTTCTACTCCTTATTTTGAGTACTATAGTCTCACAACATTACTTATTGCTTAAGGAATTTATGATTTATACCAACTACGAATTGCTGAGTTATTTAAAGGGCCAGTTAAAACTATCAAAGAAGCAAGTGAAGTGGCTCGAGAAATGGAGAGTTTCTCTTATGTGGTGAAAATAAGAAGAAGACTAGTGTAGTCGAAGATGCACTTTTAGGGAGACATTCACTCCTAACTGACCTCTAAACCTAATTACTTAGGTTTTCCATAATCAAGGATTTGTATGCTAAGGACCCACACTTCAATCCAATCATTGTCAAGTGTAGTAAAGGAGAAACTATTGATGAATACTTTGTACAGGATGACTACCTATTTCTAAGAGGAAAGCTTTACATTCTAAAATGTTCCTTAAGAGAATCATTCATGTGCAAAGCGCACGGTAGAGATTTATCAAGCCATTGTGGAGAGAAGCATACATATGAGCTACTAAAGTTAAGGTTCTTTTAGTTGAGACTGATGAGAGATGAGTACATAGTGCTAGAAAAGGTGTATAATCTATAAAAGTGACAAAAGTTAAGTTAAACAATGCTAATACATGCTCCTGCCTATTTCAATATCGCATTGAGTATGGATTTTGTTCTTAGTTACCGAGAATAGCCTATAGGATTCCATCATGGTCGTGGTAGATAGGTTCAACAAAATGGATAACTTCATCCTATGCCAAAAGACTAATTATGTTGTACATATCTCTTCTTTGTTTTTGCAAGAGGTCATAATGTTGCATGGAATGCCACAAACCATAGTATTCAACTAAGATTTAAAGTTTCTAAGCCAATTCTAGAAGACTTTACAAAGATAACTCGAAACAAAGCTCTTTCATGTAATCCCCAAACAAATGATCAAACTAAGGTCATCAACTAAACACCCAATTCTTTGCTTAGAGTTGTAGTAAGAAAGAACTTAGCATATTAGGGCTTGTGCCTACCCACTACAAAATTTGCTTAAGTCTCCATTCAAAATCTACAAGTTTAACCTTGACCTTCCTCTCAACTAAGCACCCTTGTCCAGCCAAAGCAAAGACCCTGAAGTTGTAGACTAATCTAAAACCTTAAGGAAGATGCATTAGAAGATGATCATGTGCCTTATCCAAGTTGCTACTAAACTAAAAAAAAAAAAAAAAAGGCCAAGGAAGAAAGGTCAAGAGTTCTAACCAAGCAACCAAGTATGGATTTACCTATGTAAAGATTGGTTTTTTAGCTTAAGAAAGAGCAAGCTATTAGCTCGTATAGATAGTCCTTTCCAAGCACTAGAGAAGGTTAATTAGACTGCTTACTGGATTGATTTGCCAAAAAGATATGAAGTTTTAGATTCCTTTAATGTTGATAACTTAAGTTTGTTTATCCCTAAGGATGTCTAGGATGGGACCTAGTAAGATTTGATCCCAAATCCTTTGTAGCATAGAGAGGAGGATAGGAATTAGCTCTAAGGTTCTCATACTCATTAAGCATGTAACCTAGCTGCCCTAGTTCATTGAGCTCTCTCTTAATAGTTCATAGAAGGGGAGACCCAACTCTTTAAGATGTCCGAGCTATTCAAGCACCCAAGCTCCTGTTAGTATTTTACTATCTCTCCGGTAGGTAAGGCCAATCTTTAGACTAACTCGAACAAATCAACATGTCGCACCAATAGCTCCCGAAGTGTTTCTAAGGTTCTCATCTACTAATCCGAGTTACTTAAAGACATCTGGCCTTCAATAAGCCCATACAAATTTATTCATTTCGCATCGGGAAAGCAACCACTTTTCTTTAGATATGTGTTCTAATACTCCACACATAATACTTTCAACAAGCACATATTCCCTTTGTGGTTTACCAAATTTATCCTTGTAAATTGTTTATATAATGCCTTATAAACTATTTTAAGTTAGGAATCCTTTTTGGTCATTATGCTTTCCTTATAAGTTACACAAAGTTGGGAGTGTCAATACCCTAGATGTTGTACCTTCTTCTTCTTCCATATTTGTTCTTATGTTGCCCTATGCTTCTAAGTTCAAAATTATTACTCTCATCTAACCCATACACATGGTCAGTAGCGAATAGCCCTAAAATACTAATTGTACGTAATATCTAGTGCTTTAGGTGGTTTATGGTTGCATGGTGCATAATATCCATTCAACTAATACATGGTGTTGTTTGTAGATTTTACTAGGCTTAATTCTTGAATGTCTAGGCTTAGAAGTCCTGATTTACTAATGATAAAACCGGCGAAAACACACCACAGTTTAGTTTGGTGTGGCCATTCCGACATTCAAGTTAGTTTAAGTAAGAAAATTAGTAGAGTGATAGCCATATGAGTTAAGGTGATTGTACCTAGGGGCCTCATCCCCTATTTATAGAGGATGAAGCCAAGACATATTAAGAAAGATGAATATTGCAAAATCAGGAACCATATCTTCTCAAATTGGTAAGTGCATATAGTTAAATAGATATGTATCTTCTAGAAGTCTGAGTATACCTTTATAAATACAAACCCTAAATTCAAGTGTAATTAAATTTACCTTGACCTGCATAAGGACTAGGTTGGGATGAGCTTGTTGAAGCTCTCATCATGGGCCACAAAAGTGGCCATATTTAAAGTAGTCCTTCGATTGAGATTAAGGTAGAGTAACAAAGGACTTGACCTAGAGGCAGGTCAAGTTAAGACAAGTAGGTTGATAAGTTGAACTATAGCTTAGACTCATCATTGTAACCAAGTTAAGTCAAGTGCAACTATGTTGAGCCCATGTAATATGGGCTTTCTAATATTATACGAGAGTAGGACTAAAGTTAAATTAGGCTTAAACTCAAAATTACCTATTAACACATGAGTTTACTTAACCTTTGACTACCGTTTACTTTTTGGGTCATAGGTCGATTTAGACCCACCATAATCTTCATGTGATTGTGGTTGCTCGTATTCATCCAGTTAAGTTCCATCAGCTTAATTGGTGCAAGTCGCATGTTTAAAACCTGTAGGCGTTGCTTGTCAATACCCTTATGTGGTAAATACTTAATGACATAAATACTTGGATAGACACACGTTCCAACAATGACATAAGGATTAGTTCAAACCTCAAGATAGCTCGAAGGATAAATGTTAGTCAAAGGTAAACAAACCTAAGCACTAGCTCATTAGATACTACACACCATTCTTGGACTTTAAGAATCCAATATGATGCATGAACACTTAACCTAGGGTCACTCACCACTAACTTTGCTTAAAGGTTAGATAGAGTAAGTTCAAGCTTAAGAAGCTAAGGCTTACTTAAGAAAAAATGAAGGCAAAAGACAATAAGGGACATTCATTGGTTTATTTGCAATTGACTACATTTATACAACCCTTTTTAATCAACTACAAGGGTCACACAACTACGAAAAGGATACTGCACTAAGAATAGTATACATAATGCTTTATAAGGTCAAAAATGGAAAAAGACAAATAGGAATATGCGCTTGACATTCATATGGTAAGGACAGTCTTAAAGATGCATGTCAAGGGGTGATTGGTTGCAGTTCTAGCATTGTATAATGGACATTGTGAGGATACATAATTGGTTGAAGCTTAGTAAACAACTTAGATTCATGGATGGGCAGTTCAGAAACATGAGACCGAGCTAATGGTGTGGTTTGCTAAGTTGTTTAGGTCAGACAGCTAACTAGCTTCCTCAATCCTAAAGATAACAAAATGCTAATAAGAGCTTAGATACTTGGACATGTTAGTCATATGCTAGAGTCGGACCTCTTCCTTAGTGAATTATTGTGAGACAACTTGACATACCAACATGACTAGTCATAAGCTCAAGATTAGGTTAACAAGCTTAGGTTCCTATAACTCAATGAAGGCCTTCCTATCTTTCTTGTTCAAGTTAGTTGGTAAATGTGAAATTAGATAACTTATCTACCTCAAACTTCTTGGCTTGAAGGATCTTAGTAATGCTCTAAGAGGGGAATTCCAACATGAAGGCCTATACAATCTCAAGGTACTTGCTTATGAACCTATCTTTCACTACATATTCACCTTTGACCTATTGGTATGACAAGTATGGAGTCTAAGAAAATCTCTAACTTCTCTACACCAATATCCTTTGCCAACTTTAGGTCGGTAATAAGGGCTTCATACTTGGCCTTGTTTTGTTGGCCACGAATTTGATCTTAAGTGCAAAATATACTTCTACTCCATGCAATCCATGCGACAGTAGTTCTGCTCCATACCCTTACCCACCCAAAAAAAAAAAAAAAAGACACCTAAAACGCCCCCTTAAGTGGGCAAACCATCTATGTCAAGGGTCTACACTGGTTTGTTACCTTTGTCCGATGTTTCCTCTTTACAGTACACATGATGATGAAGTTTTCTAAGACCGGTACCTTAATAACCTCGTAAGGTCGATGTATATGTATTAAGCTCTAATGTGTACGTTACCATTTGTCCTAATATGTCTGGCTTCTAAAGAATGTTGTATAGTGGTTGGTTAGTTGAGATTATGTGATACAAATTCCATAGATGAACATACGAACTTAATATCACATGTAACCAAAGGAGGTAGGTCTGGGCTACAAGATGACTTAAAAAATAAATGATAGTTGAAGGTTGAGCAGGGTTCCTATGAACCGATGATGGATATGATGCACCAGCGCTTCACACAAGCTTAGGTTATACTTAATATGACGTACAAGTATTGCCAGATGTCACTTGCTACTAGTCCATACTCAAATAGGCTAGACAAGAGTAGCTCAAGAGTAAATAGAAAGGACACTTAGCTCAAGAGTAAATAAAAAGGACACTTAGCTCAAGAGGGAGTAAAAAAAAAGTTCAGTGTATTCCCTGTATATGATAATGCAGCTATTACATTATATGAGTATTTATAGTACCTAATTAGGGTAAGTCCTAAATTACAGAAAATTAAAAAAATGGCTAAACAAAAGGAGAATAATTTACAAGGAAAACATGAAATCGTGCAAAAAGAATATCCTTCATCGGAAAGAACAGTATGGATGTCAAAAAGGATAGCACACGCGTAATTCTACTCATTTTATGGTCTCAATAACACTGCAAGTCATGCAGGGGTGGGCCTTGATTAGGTCTAGTCGACATCGACGATTCAAAAGCTCTAATTGTTAGGACTGGATAAGGGTTAGCTCAGGTGGTCGGCTCTTGACAATTGTTAGCTTGGTCTTGATACTGTAAAGATGGCTGTTTTCTTGATTTGGTGCTTGGATTGGGGTATTGCAAAGGGGTTGGCTCAGCACCTCGGCAGTCTCTTGGATAGTGTAGAGAGTGAAGTAGCTCGGTAGATCAGACTAGGGTAAACACTACTCCTCAGCACTTAACTCACCTCAGACAACTCAGAGCACCATCTGAGAAAGCCATCGAGCTTGGGAGTACATAATCAGTCCTTTATCCTTATCATTCCCTCTAGGTTGTTTGAGATTTGAGATCAAATCTGGTTCAGCTCCTAATTGCTCATCCTCGGGAGTGTAAGGTTGGAGATCAGCAATGTTGAAGAAGTCTGAGAGTCCATATTCTTCATGTAATTCAATCCTATAGGCATTAGGATTAATCTTTTCAATCACTTTGAAAGGTTTGTTTACTCTGGGAGACAACTTGCTCTTCCTCGAGTTTAGGAATCATTCCTTATTGAGATGTATCTAGACCAAATCACTTGGTTGAAATTCTCTCTTCCTCTATCATTGGCTTCGCTTCTCGAGCTTAGTATTAGCTCGACTTAATTGCTTTACAACCTTTTGGTGCATCGCTTTGCTGGCCTTAACTCTTTTAACAGCTTGTTGGTCATCATCGAGCTTCGATTGGGGTGCTTAATCCATCAAAAGCTCAGGGTTAAACCCATAGGTAACCTCGAATTGAAACATGCTTATTACACTATAAGCAGTCCTATTGTAGGCGAACTTAATGATTAGTAGACACAAATCCTAGTCGGCCATGTTTTGTTCAACAACAACTCGTAGCAAAGTTCCCATGGTTTTGTTGACAACATCGGTCTGCCCATCGATCTGTAGATGGTAAGACGTACTATACAACAGTTTGGTTCCCATTCGCCTCCATAACGTCCTCTAAAAGTGGCTCATGAACTTAGGGTTTCAGTCTGAAATAATAATTTTAAGTACACTGTAAAGCTTGATTACTTCCTGCAAGGAAATAAAAGAGATAGCCGAAGCATCGTTAGTTTTGGAACAGGGCATGAAATATGCCATCTTGCTAAATTGATCTACAACCACAATGATAGAGTCCTTCCTACGGGATTTCCTCGGCAATCTTAACATGAAGTCCATACTTAGCTTAGACTATGGTTTGGTTAGGATAGGCAAGGGTAGATAATGTCCTTACTTAGCTTGGCTCTTTGCTTTTCGGTAGGTCGTACACTTTTTCAACATAGACTGCATATCTCTCATCATTCTCGACCAAAAGAATCTCACAAATAGTACTTCATGGTTTCAACGCTAGCCAAAGTATCCAGTCAATCCTCCTCTATGTAGGTTGCACACGAGTAATTTTCTCATGGAACAGGTTGAGATACATAGCCTCTTCTTCCTAAATAAGTATTCGTCCTCCCTATGATAGTCTAACAGTGTCCATCCTTCCTCACACCGAGCATAGATAAGACCAAAATGTAGATCCTTGCATAATTATTCTTTATCGTTGAAAAACCAAGTAACCTTGTTTGCAACTCGGTCAGGAAGGTATGTCGTCTCGATAGGGTGTCGACCACTACATTATTCCTTCCATTCTTGTATTTTATGACATAAGAAAAACCTTCCATGAACTCGACCTATCTAGCTTGCCTCTAAGACAACTTAGGTTGGCTCTTTAGATACCTCAAGGATTCATGATTAGTTTAGATCACAAATTCCTTAGGTAGCAAATAGTGTTGCCATATCGTTAGGGCTCAGATTAAGAAGTAGAACTCCTTGTCATAGACAGAATAGTTAAGTGTAGCTCCTCAAAGTTTCTCACTAAAGAAAGCAATAGGTCAACTTTCTTACATCAGCATAACACCTATGCCTAGTCCAAATGCATCACACTCTACTTTAAACACTTTGTCAATACTCAACAGAGCTAAGACGGGGGTTGTAGTTAGCCTCTCTTTCACCTCCTCAAAACTCCTCTTTTCTTTCTCTTCCCATCTGAATTCAATGCTCTTCTTTGACAGTTTGGTGAGTGGGATTGCAATTGTATTGAAATTCTTTATAAATCTACGGTAGAATAATGTCAGGCCATGGAAACTTCTCACGTCAACAGAACAGGTCGACTTAAGCCATTCTATGATTGCTCTTATTTTCTCATCATCGACTTAAATGCCACCTGCACTTACAATAAACCCTAAGAAGATCACCTCGAGTTAGAAAAAGTTGCATTTCTTTAAATTGGCACAGGGTTGTTCAACTTGGAGTTTTGCAAAGACTCTTCAAAGATGCTCCTGGTTAATCTCCAAGTCAAGGCTATATACTAGAATGTCATCAAAATAAACTACAACAAACTTTCGTATTAATTCTCAAAGCATATGATTCATTAGGCGCATAAATGTGCTCAGTGCATTGGATAATCCGGATGGCTTTACAAGCCATTCATATAAACCATGTTGTATCTTAAATGCAGTCTTCCACTCATCACCCTCACGCATTTGAATCTGATATTATACAGATTTAAGGTTGTTCTTGGAGAACACTCTTACTTTGCTTAATTCATATAACATGTCATTAAGCCTGGGTATGGGATACTTGTACTTGATGGTAATTTGATTGATTACTCAGTTATCTACACATATCCTCCAAGAACCATCCTTCTTTGGCACTAACAAGGCTGGAACAGTACAAGGGCTAAGGGACTCATGCACATACCCCTTCTTCACTAGCTCATTTACTTACTTTTGCAGCTCGATGGCTCGTTTAGGATTCAACCTATAGGTAGGCTTGTTTGGTAGTGTAGCTCCTAGCTACAGGTCAATCGCATGCTCGACGCCTCGAAATAGGGGTAGACCTTTTGGCAACTCCTCTGGAAATTGGTTGGCAAATTCCTCTAGCAATGTTTTCACCTCGACAAGCTGCTTCCTCTCTTTGGACCTCATTTGTAGTAATCTTTAGACTAGCAGATAGGTTAGTCCTTCGAGCTCCATTTCTCCTTTCAATTTGGCTCAGGTCATCACCAAAGCCTCCTTCTTCAAGGTTCAGCTAAGTTGGGACTGCATTACCTTCACCTGCTCGATAGTCATAGGATTTAATTTCATCTTCCTGCCTTCATGCTCCACAAAACATGTATTCCTCCTTTCGTCAAATATAATTACTCGATCAAACTTCCATGGTTGTCCAATTAGAATGTAGGAAGCACTCATGGGCAACAAATCGCAAAGTACTTTATCTCGATATTTACTAATGCAGATTAGCACAAACACCTGCTTGTTCACCTATAGGGTTCCCTTATCATTGATCTAATGAAGCTTATACGATTTTGGGTGAGGCTTGGTTGGCAATTTCAATTACTAGACCATAATGCAAAGGCTGCATTGGTATAGCTCCCACTATCAACGATCAGTGCACATATGATTCATTTACCTTGCATCCAATATGGAAGAGATTTTTCCTTTGTTCATCTTTGGGTGCCAGATTGATGCTCATCATCCTTTTCAACACTAGAGTGGTCAACATAAAGTTTCCTTCCTCATTATAGATAATTTCTTGATAGGATTCAAGGTACCGACCCAACTCAACTGCTAAAGCTAAGCTCATCTACTTGCTAACTCATTCTATCTGTCGAGTTGAATGACACTATTTCTCGTAGAATGAGTACCGAGAAGTAGAAGGCCCGATCCTTACCCATGCTTAACCAATTATTTACTTGGCTTCATGTCTACCGATATGCCGAGATATCACGTTTCCGAGAGCAATCTACTCGGCAAGACATAAGGAGACTAGTGCCAACTAACTTACAATTCTGAGAGTTGGATCCACTCGGCAAGACATGGAAAGACTAATGCTGACTAACTTTAGACTTCAGCAATTATGGGTCATCCTCTCTGGTGTCTTGGCTAAGTAATGTAAGGATACTTCTAGGACATATCGAATGACCGCATGCTGACTTCCCTGTAAAACACATAATTTTGTATTTTTATAAATGTTCGTCTTTATTTTTTTCATGGGCCCAATTCTTTAAGGTTTAAGGCCTTGTACATTATTTATAATATTGCCACTAGGGTTTAAGATGTACTATAAATAGCAACATTTGTAACAATACGGATATAGAAAAAATTAATGAAAACCTCCCTTTGAGTCTTTTCTCTTAGAAAGCTCTCTCCTACTAGCTCTTATCAATCCCTTTAGCAAGAATTGTGACAAGCAACCCTATCACTTCTCTAGTGTGTCACATCCGGCGAATTTTAAGCCGTGTGGAATTTAACTAGTGTATCATATCCGGTTAGGTGGCTTACGGATTTGTTAAAACCCTCACTAAACCCACTTTATTTTCGTTTCTTTAATAGGATCAAACTTACCCTTATGGTTGGCCTTGTTAGTTCTTGGTCCCAGTTTGTATCAAATTTCCTCCTCAAACAACTAGGCCTATCCATCCTCTTTCAGCTCTTCTACTTCTTCATCGATGCTATCCACTTCAATAATCAGCATCTCGCATTGGATTACCATAGTTCTTCTATCTAGACACCGAGCCGCTACGTGTCTAAAGCCTTGGCATTTGAAACACTTGATCTCAATCGTCTTCCTCTCTAAACGTTAGCCCTTCTCAAACTTCTTCGGGGGTTCCTTCTCCTTTGCTTGAGTAGTCTAAGTAGGTCATGTCTCAACAACCTTACTTGCTTCCATTTGCACAAGTCTGCTCAGAATAGTTTGGCTACTGTCAGGTCACTAACTAGTGGTTAGAATCTTCCCGTTCGACGCCTTTCTATGCTTTAGGCAACTCAGATTGCATCATTAAGCATTCCAATATCTAGGGTTTCCAAGACATCCCTAATCCCATACTTCAATCCACTGATGAATCGAGATACAATTCCTTAACATAAGTGTCTACACTTGACCTTCCTTATCTTAGCTCTTGCAGTCTTTTGAAGGCATCCTACAAATAATAGCTCGGTACAAACTTTCTCTACATAACCCTCTTCATTTCATCATAACTCCTAGTCTCTCGTTCTCCTTCCCTTCTTTAGGTAGCTTGTAAGTCCTTCCACTATAAGGCGACATAGCCAATAAACTTTAACACAACTAGTCTAACCTTTGTTTTGTCGGGTACATTGTAGTATTCAAACTGCTTTTCAATCCCATCTACCCAATCTAGGTAATCTTCAGCATCACCACTTCTAGAAAGAGTCGGGATATGCATCCTCAATCCATTGACTCTAAGGGCTCGTACATTTCTTTCTTTAGGCTTGTAATACTCCTCTTCTTCATCGTCTCCTTTCGCTTCTTCCTCAATCTCTTCAAGCGCTAGCCTTTGTCTCGCATCCTTACCAATCAGGCTATTGGACCTCTGATCCGTAGCAAAGCCCAAGGAGTAAAGGGGTTGGCATGATGAATCCTTATGTTCCAACCAACCTCTATAGAGGCCGAGTACTTCCTTACTGAGTCGCTCTTCATGCCGTGCCATATGACCACCTTGTTCTACAGTATGCCAAGTTGATGATTACTCTCTAACGCCGAGATAACCAATTACTTAGCATCTTCCTTGCTGAGAAGCTGAAAGAAAGAGCCTGGACTGACTAAGCCATCCTTACTCAGACAAGCCCATCTATTTGTACTTTTTGTCCATATCTTCTAACAATCTCACTAATGTAGCATCGCCATGTGTATAGTATCATGTACAGAATCCATTGCACTAATGATTGTTTTTCTTGTATATTCATTTTTACCCTTTTATATCTTTTACATTACTTCCTTAGGAAATACCCATTTTGTCTTTTCCTTTTTAGGTAGGTTGCCCTAACTTATGAGTATAAATACCCTTATACTTATAATTGTAGAGACATAGCAAATCATTCTTAATACACTCTTTAAGTACTTTTTTTTATTTGCATAAATACTGTTTGTTTACTCTCAGCATCACTCTTATCCTTTCCCTTAAGCAAAATTAGGTAGCGAATAACCTCACCGGACTAATTCATGCATCATATCGAATTGTGCCATAAGTCATTAGAACTTCCATTAGTGCATCATATCCTCTAGAGCTATTCGTGAGTTTTGCTTACTATTTCATTCTTCATTTTTCCCTTTTGTACTTTCCCCATTAATCATTTTTCAAGCTTTCTGTAAGCTCGGACCCATCCAACGACCGGCCTTGTCTATTCTTGGTCACAGTTTGCAACATCTTGGTATCAAAGCGGAGGTTTTGTGTAAAAGTATAGTAGTTCTTCTTGAAGTTCTATTATACTCTATTTTGTATGTGTGAAATAGAGCACGTTACTGTATTCAATTGATTGCTGTATTGTTAACTGTTAATTTCCTGATGTATTTGTTTGAGCTTTGAATCTGTGAAGAAAAAAGACAAACCCAAGTATGAATTTTCGTATTGGTGATGACAGTGGAGTTGTCTACCATAGACGACAGTATTAGGGAACTCCTAAAAGCACTAATGAGAGACTTGATTAGGTAGCTAACTTCTAGTAAATCTAACCTGGGCTACTCATGTGCTGTCTTGCTAACCCACTGAGGCTGCACAAAACACTCCCCAAGCTACTCAACCTGTTAGAGGTCAGAACCTAGCTCAACTCATTCGAGGTAGAGGAGTTGGCAAACGAGTAAAGCGAAGGATAGACTTAAGAGAGCTTAATGAAGAGGAAGAGGAGCATGTACGAATCCCTAGAGCATCTAACCATGTGAAGCTTCGAATTCCAAGTTTCAATGGATCTAGGAATGCTAATGAATATCTAGAGTCGGAAAAGAAGGTGGAGCGTGTGTTTGATTATTATCAATACAAGGATTATGAGAAGATGAGAACTGCTACTGTTAAGTTTTTTGGATATGCCGCCATTTATTGGAAGAATTTTTAGGCCATGAAAAGACAAGAGGGGTATCGAGAGATTAATGCTTGGCCCAAGATGAAGAGAGTGCTCAAAAATAGATTCATGCTAAAAACATACCTCCAAGATACTTTCACTCGACTTCAAGAGCTGAGACAAGGAGGCCGAGTGAAAGTGGAGGAACCACCAGCTCGAATAGTCTCAAGGTTCGTTATCAAGTTAAGAGGAGGCATTCGAGACATTGTAGAGCTTTAACAAGTTGACACCATTGATGAAGCTGTTAGGATTGCCCAGCGCATAAAGAGGCAAAGAAGGAGTTGAGTATCGACGAGGATGCCGACTAGCCAACTCGGATAAGCAAGTCACCGAGCTCAGTTAAGTACAGAGCCAAGTAGAAAAACCGACCTGATGGTGAAATGTAGACTTGAATATATGAGAAGGGGCAAGGGTCTAGCAGGAAGACCAACCAGATCAAGTGCTTCAAGTGCTAAGGGTTCAGACATGTAGCTGCTCAGTGCCTAAACCAACGAACGATGGTTATCAAGAGAGACATCCCAAAGCTCAAAGTAGAGAGTACGGATGAGGAACCCAAGGAGGAGGAGGTTCCTGCCGAGAAAGAGCTAATTGAGGAGGACGTGTTTCTTGAGGACTTAGATTAATTACTCATGGTTGTCCAACGTAATATGAACATGGACTCCTCATGAAAGAAGGAGTAGAGAGAATATGTTCCATACCACTTGTAAGGTAAATGATTAGATGTGCGCCCTCATTATGAATAGTGGAAGCTGCACCAATGTGGCATCAACCGATCTTGTTTCAAAACTAAAGTTACTGATTGTTGCACATCTAAAGCTGTACAAGTTACTTTGGTTAAGTGAGAAAGGAGCATTACATGTCGCTCGGCAAACTCAACAAGTACTACTGCCGATCGCTATAAGGAATTACTTCGACTAGATTCTCTACAATGTACTGCTTGTATGCACTTCCCACATATTACTAGGTAAACCGTGGTTGTTTGATAGGAGAGTTATACATGACGGCTATAGGAACACGTATATGTTCGAGAAGGATGACCAGAAGATTACATTGAATCCGATGCTGCCAAGAGAAGTTAATAAGTTACAAACAAAACTTGCTTGTAGATCAAAGAAGGCCTTAGTAATGAGTAGAGTTGAGCTTCAAGAGGCCATCAATGCTAATGAGCCGACCCTCATGTTAGTCAAGCGACTATTAGAAATGAAGAAGCGGGTTGAGTTACCCCAAGAGGTCAAGGAGTTATTAGGTGAATTTGCCGACATGTTCCCAAAACAGTTACCTGAGGGGTTGCCCCCAACTCGAGGCATAGAGCACTGTATTAACTTAGTACCCGACACTGCACTGCCAAATAAGCCAACTTATACGATGAACTCGAGCTAGCTTCTAAGCTCTAAAGTCAAGTTAATGAATTATTGGAGAGAGGCTATATAAGAGAGAATCTCAACCCTTATGTTGTGCCTACACTTCTAATGCCGAAGAAGGATGGAACCGGGTAGATGTGTGTAGACAGCCGAACCATGAACAAAATCACTATCAAATATAAGTATCCAATCCTGAGGCTAGAAGACATGTTAGATGAATTGAGTAGAGCCAAGATTTTCAGCAAGATTGATCTTAAATCTGGCTACCATCAAATCTGCATGAAACCAGGCGACGAATGGAAGACTGTGTTCAAAACTCGACATGGACTTTATGAATGGATGGTTATGCCCTTCAGCTTATTGAATGCCCCGAGTACTTTCATGAGACTAATGAACCATGTGCCGAGACATCTCATAAGGAAGTATGTCATGGTGTATTTTGATGACATCCTGGTCTATAGTGCCAACTTGCCAAGTCGTTGTGAACATCTCTGAGCAGTCCTAGATGCCCTCCATGCCAAGAGACTATTCTGCAATTTAAAGAAACATTCCTTTTACCAGGAGGAAATAGTATTCTTAGGTTATGTAGTCAGTAGAGAAAGCTTGTGAGTCAATGATGAAAAGATCCAAGTAATTATCAAGTGACCAACTCCTGCTACTTGTGCCAACATGAAAAGTTTCCATGGACTAGCTTTGTTTTGCAGAAAATTCATTAGGAATTTCAGCACCCTTGCTGCGCCACTTATTGAACTAATGAAGAAAAACACCGACTTTCAATGGGGAGAAAGGAAAGAGAGGAGCTTTACCAAGGTAAAAAAAAGATTGACCTCTGCCCTAGTGTTAGTACTACCTAACTTCAACAAAATTTTTAAGATGGAATGTGACACATTAGGCATTAGGATAGGCGTTGTCTTAATGCAGGAAGGCTGACCAATTGCCTTCTATAGTGAGAAGCTTTAAGGACCCCAATTGAATTATTCTATATATGACAAGGAACTTTTGGCACTGATCCAAGCAATATAAGTATGGCAATATTATATACTGTCGAGAGAATTTGTCATATATACTAACCATAAATCACTAAGGTACCTCCAAAGTCGAACTAAGTTGTTGAAGCAGTAGGCGAAATGGGTTAAATTTCTTAAAGGATTCAATTTTGTGATAAAGTACAAGCAAGGAAAGAGCAATGTAGTTATAGATGCTCTTTCGAGGAGACATGCGCTTTTATTAGAACTGCAAACTAAGCTGTTTAAGTTTGCAAGTATCAAAGAACAGTACTCCAAGGATCTGTACTTTGGACCTATAATTTTGTGATGCATCGACAGGAGGATAGTAGATGAACATCATGTAGAGGATGGCTACTTATTTCGAAGCAGAAAATTACACATGTCGACTTGTTTACTAAGGGAACTACTAGTTAAGGAAGCCCACAGTAGAGGTCTCTCCGGACATTTTGGGGAAAGGAGGACCTATGAACTGACAAACAGCCGATTCTTTTGGTCAAGAATGAGGAAAGATATGTACCTAGTTATCAAAAGCTGTACCATGTGCAAGAAGGCTAAGTGCTAAGTCAAGTAAGGGAAAGCAATGCCCTTACTTGTTCCAACGAGGCCGTGGATTAAATTGAGCATAGACTTTATTCTCGAACTACTGCAAACTACCCAAGGCAAAGATTCTGTAATGGTCGTTGTGGATCAATTCAGTAAGATGACACACTTCGTGCCCTGCACTAAGACTAACGACGCTTTGGTTATTGCTTCTCCTTTCTTGCAGGAGATTATGTAGATACATGGCATGTCGAGAAGTGTAGTCTCCGATAGAGACCCAAAGTTCTTGAGCCATTTCCGGAGAACCCTGTGGTGTCAATTGGGAATCAAATTACTCTTCATTATCTCATGTCACCCCCAAACTAACGACCAAACAGAGGTGGTTAATTGCACTTTAGGATCATTGCTCCGAGCTGCAATAAGCAAGAACTTAGCTGATTGGGACATCTACCTGGTAGTGGTCGAATTCAACTATAACCAAATAATACATGACACCACTAAACAAACTCCCTTTAAGGTGGTCTATGGATTCAATCCCGAGTTACCCTTCAACTATACCCATATACCAATACCCACATAAAAGGAACCTAATGTAACAGCTAAAGCACAATCCCTTTAGCACATCTATGATAGGGTCACTTGGCATATTGACTAAGTTGGTAGAAGAATGCGAGAAAAGACTAAGGGTAGGACAGACAAACAATTTCAGCTAGGAGACTTAGTATGGTTGCACTTCAGCAAGGAATGGTTCCTGAACAAGAGGAGGAACAAATTATCTGCAAGAGTAGAAGGACCTTTCAAAATCCTCTAGAAAATCAATGACAATGCTTATAAGTTAGAATTACCCAAGGACTATGGAGTTTCTAACGCCTTCAACATTACCAACTTCAGTCTATATCACCCTAACAAAGAACTGAGCCAACACCATTTAAATTTGATCTTAAATCCAAAACAACCCAGAAGGAATGATTGGAATTAGGCTACTGGACCTCTAACCTGCAGCTAAACCTGAGAACTAGATGGGTTAGCAAGACGAATCCTTCTATTTTAATCAACCCTTACCGAGGCCGAGTACTTCCTTGCTGAGTCACTCTTCATGTCATGCTGTATGACCGCCCATTTTTTTGCAATAGGCCGAGTTGATGATTACTCTTCAATATCGAGTTGACCAATTACTCGGCATTTTTCTTGTTGAGAAGCTAAAAAAGAGAGCCCGGATTGACTAAGCCATCCTTGCTCAAACAATCCCATCTGCCTGTACTTTTTGTCCACATCTTCTAACAACCTCACTAATATAGCATCGCCATGTGTACAGTATCGTATAAAGAATCCATTGCACCAATGATTGTTTTTCTTATATATTCATTTTTACTCTTTTATATTTTGTACATTACTTCCTTAGGAAATGCCCATTTTGTCTTTTCCTTTTTAGGTAGGTTACCTTAACTTATGGGTATAAATACCTTTATACTTGTAACTGTAGAGACATGTCAGATCATTCTTAATACACTCTTTGAGTACTTTTTCTGACTTACGTAAACACTATTTGTTTACTCTCGACATCACTCTTATCATTTCCCTTAAGCAAGGTTAGGTAGCAAGTAACCTTACTGGACCAATTCGTGTGTCATATCGAATTGTGCCATGAATCCTCAGAAGTTATATTGGTGTGCCATATCCTTTAGATCTATTCTTAGGTTTTGTTTACTATTTCATTCTTCATTTTTCCATTTCGCACTTTCTCAATTAATCTTTTTTCAAGCTTTCTATAAGCTCGAACTCATCTAGTGATCAGCCTTGTCTGTTCTTGGTCACAATTTGAAACACATACTAACTCTTTCAGCTTTAGGTAATCGAGCTGGGGCATTAACTTTGCTAAACTGACCATTGCCTTGGCTTTACTGCTCATGTTCTCTAGTAAGGCTATTCCTAGCTCGCTACTTGTCTTCTTGGATAACAATTACTAAATTAGCTACCAAGTCAATAAGCCTATCCAAACGGTTGCTCACTGATTGAGGTATGAAGCTTCCTTCTTGCCCTTGGCCATGTCGAGTACCGCTTTCTTAGTTTCCCAAAGTTCCATAAGCACTTAAGTCTAACATTAATGGTTACTTCACAAAAATTGATGTGTAATAATACCACTTAAAGATCAATAATCGATACTCCACACCATCATAATTACATAACAAACAAACAATCAACCACACTCTATTTTATGTATCAAAAAATAGGAGAAAATAGAGCACAAAATACTTCTTAACTACTAAACTCCAAGGTTAACAATAAAACCGTTGTCATACGAGAGCAATAATAAACCACTTAAAGAACACAGTAGTACAATTCAGCTTCGAACATAGCCAGACTTTGATACCAAGATGATACAGATTTTATGGATGAACATACAAATCCAATATCACGTGTAACCAAAGGGGGTGGGTCTTAGCTACGAGATGGCTTGAAAAGTAAATGATAGTAGAAAGGTTAAGCAAGGTTCCCGTATACCGACGATGGATATGATGCACCAACACCCCACATAAGCTTAGGTCGCACTTGATATGATGCACAAGTATTGCCGAATGTCACTCACCACTAGTGTACGCTCAAATTGGCTAAATAAGAGTAGTTTAAGAGTAAGTAAAAAGGACACTTAGCTTAAAAGGGGGTAAAAAAAAAGTTCAGTGTATTCTCTGTATATGATGATGCAGCTAGTACATTATGCGAGTATTTATAGTACCTAGTTAAGGTAAGTCTTAAATTATAGAAAATTATAAAAATGGCTAAACAAAAGGAGAATAATTTACAAGGAAAACATGAAATTGTGCAAAAAGAATATCCTTCATCAAAAAGGATAGTATGGATGTTAGAAAGGATAGTACGCACATAATTCTGCTCATTTTGTAGTCTCAATAACGCTACAAGCCATGTAGGGTAGGCCTAGATTAGGTCTAGTCGGCGTTGGCTATTCAAAAGCTCTGATTGTTGGGACTGGACAAGGGTTAGCTCGGGGACGACTCACATTTGGGTCGGCTTCAGTTGGTTGGCTCCTGACAATTATCAACTCAGTCTTAATACTATGGAGATGGTTGTTTTCTTAATTTGGTGCTTAGAGTGGGGTATTGCAAAGGGGTTGGCTCAACACCTCGACTGATCACCTCGAAGTAGCTTGATAGATTGGATTAGGGTAAACACTGCTTCTCGACGCTTAACTCACCTTGAACAATTTGGCACACCATCTGAGAAAGCCTTTGGGTTCAAGAGTGCATGATCGATCCTTGATCCCTATCATTATGACTTGATAAGCTTCGAAGTATAGATGGAGTCTTCTAGCCATAATCACAACTAATATGGCAAACTTTTCCACCTTTGAGTATCTTATTTCTAGTCCCTAGAGAATATGGGTAACAAATATACAGGTCAATGCTCCTTCCCCTCAATTCAAACCATGATGGAGGAGAGGGTTCAACCACTTACTAGTAAATACAAATATAGTTCCTCTCTAAGAATGGGCTTCGATAGCACGGGTGGAGTAGTCAAAAGCAGCTTGAGATCATTGAATGCTAATTAACACAAGTTAATCTACTAAAAGAAAGACGGGTCCTTTAAAATCTTAAAGAACTTAGGACATTTATGTGCACTCTTAGAGAAGAATGTATTCAATGTAGCGATCTGCCTTGTGAGCCGTTGAACGCACTTTATTATATTAGGGAGCTGCATGTCTAGGATACCTTAAATCTTCTCGAGGTTGACCTTAATGTCATGTTGTGACACCACTTAACCAAAGAACTTGCCCAAGGTTGCCCTAAAGATGTACTTTTAGTGGTTGAGTTTTATGTTGTAGTGCCTCAATGCATCAAAAGTCTTGCCTAAGTCTTAAAGATGGTCTTCGAGCTGCTTACTTGTCATTGTCATATTATTAACGTAAAATTCGATACTATGCTTGAGCTATGGTTTAAACTACTATATCACTAACCTCTAATAGGTTAGCCCACCGTTCTTGAGGCCAAAAGGCATCACTTTATAATAGTAAGTGCTGAAGTCATTGACAAAGGAGGTATAGACCCTGTCTTTCAACTCCATTCTAATCTAGTTATAGCTTGAAAAGGCATCCACGAAACTAAATAGTATGTGGTCAGAGGTCAATCCTTGAGAGTGGAAAATAAGCCTTATTTAAATTAGTGAAATCTATACGCATCTATCACTATTCGTTAGACTTTTCCATTAGCATATAATTGGCTAGCTTTAAGCAACTTCTACACCTATTCCTCAATAGCTACCTACAGCTTTAGGGTAAAGTGCCTCTTCTTTTGTTTTATAGGGTTATTGTTCTCATTGATGTTAGGGTAATGTGCCATAACTTTTAGGGAGATGCTTGGTATGTCGGAGGGTAACTAGGCGAACGCATCACTACAGGTTTATAGGAAGTCAACGAGCTAGTGTTTTAGCTTAATGAACATCAATGTCCCTATCCGTATAGCCTACTAGGCTACTACTAAGCTGGATTTCTTCAGTCTCCTTAGCTAGTCCTCGCTTACTTCCTAGCTTATCCTTTGATCTAACCTCTATAGTGAAGACCTCTTCCCTAGCCAAGACCTCTAAGTACAAGGACCTTGACAACTCTTGATCAACTTGACAGATGTTGAACCCTATTGGCGTAAGGAATTTAGCCTTGAGATGTGCGATTGAGGAGATCATCCTAAATATACTTTAGCTAGGTCTACCTAATGACATTCTATGCCTGTATAAGTTGATTGTTGAAGCTAAATAGGTTGTAGTTGTATGGCTTCAGCTTATTATGTAACTTAGCTTCATCTACTCGTATGTATGATTAAAGATGATGTTTACGAAACTGCCCGTATTATTCATGACTTTGTAGACATCAAACTTTGCTATTCTTATGTTAATAACGAGGGCATCTTAATGAGAGGTCCAAATCCCCTCTAGGTCTTTCTCCGATAATGAGAAAGAGTTATCAATTCTTAGTTTCTTCCTTTATAAGCATAAAACCTACTAGTCATGATGGGTGTTAACCGAGCT
Organism: Lumnitzera littorea; assembly: GCA_024138015.1. Classification (NCBI taxonomy): domain Eukaryota; kingdom Viridiplantae; phylum Streptophyta; class Magnoliopsida; order Myrtales; family Combretaceae; genus Lumnitzera; species Lumnitzera littorea. The sequence continues at coordinate 45,951,499 of JAMXBB010000007.1, read as the reverse complement.
AAATGAGCTCAGCCGACTTGCTCCTTAAGGCCTTCAACAATGGTGTTGACTACACTATTGGAGGCTTATTTGTTGCTGTTATTATTGTCATTATTGTCCTCTATAGGACTTAAGTTATTTTGCCTTCCTTGACAATGGTTGTTTGATGAAGTCCTCCCTTCTAGCAACATACTTTCAGAGGTATCCACATTAGACAACGTCTTCGATAACGTTATTTATCTAATAACACTCATCATTGTTATGGCCTAGATCTCTATGGAAGTTGCAATATTTGTTGAAATTTTTGTGGTTAGGATTGCCTCTCATCCACTCCAATCATTGTAGAATTCCTTTTTTGTAAACCTCCTTAAAGATATCCCCTATAAGCCAATTCAAAGGGGTACATTGTGTATAGGTCGGGATGGGTCATTTTTTATCTTGCGAACCACTACCTTTATCTTGAACAAAAGACCCCTTATCATTCCTAGGGCAAAGATGAACCTTTGTCAAGCAATGTTCTTGGTCTTTCTTCTTATCCGACCTTTCTTGGTTAGCATCTACCTTACTTTAATGTTATCTTCCATTATTATGTACTTCTTAGCCCCCTCTCTAAACTCATCAAAGTTCTCTAGGTTCTTTTTAACCAAAGACTTGAAGAAATCCCCAAATTGTTTCACTCCTTAAATGATGGCATCTAAGGTGACATCCTTATCAACAATGGGGATTTTTGTGAAACCCAAATTTTTACCTAATTTTCTCAAGTAGATAATTTAGGGCATTAGTGAAACTAATCTGATTGACTTTAAAATTTACGAATGAGTTTGAGACATTAGTTGAGAAGATCCTGTGGACTCAAATATTAAAAATATAATAAAATAATAACAATATGGCTAAGTTAGTGTAATTTAACTATATTATGTAATATTTGTCGTAATTGTATAAAATAGCTATAGATAGCTAATAAGTATTTAGAGATAAATTATATATGTAACAAAAATATTATGTGACATAAAATGACTTGTAGAGTAAATATGTATACACCATATGTAATTTTTATATAATAATATATATCTAATTATTTATATTTTAAGTTAAAATGAGTAAAAAAAATCATAGTAAATTAATAAAAAAATTATAAAAGCACATGGGGCAGTTTGATTTAGATCAAATTAGGTGTATAGATTATACTATATAGGTGTTGAAGCATTTGAGATTAAGTAACATGTAAAGGATTAGGATATAAGCCCAAAATTTTGAGGAGAGAAAGGGGAAAATTCATTTTTCACATCACCTAAACTTTGTAAAATCCAAAAAACTCCCTCCAAAATTCATGTATGCAAAGGAGGATCTAGAAAAAGTAAATTTGAGGTTTGAAGATTAAAGAAGGCAATTAGGAAAAAATTACAAAATTAGTGCATAAACTGAGCTTAGAGGAGAACATATATCTAGGGAGTAACTAAAAGACAACCGTTGTCACTAGATGACAAAGCACCCAACGACTAGGCTGGCCGATAAGGGAGTGGCCACTAGCGATGAGCTAACTCCAATAAGAGTCTTATTTTATCCAATTTTACAAAATTCAATAAAAAATATTAAAAATAACTAGGAAATTTTGAAAAAAAAATTATTCCTACATATTTTATTTAGTAGAATATACAAAAAAAAAAAACTATTTTGTACAAATTGGGTAGTTATAATACATGTCCTTAAGAAATTGACAAAAACTAATACTTTTCAATATTGAAATAAATAAGTCTAATGAGATAGTTTCAACTTTAAAATTTTTTTATAAACTTTCTCATACTTATATTAAAATTCTACAAAAAGATTATTCACAAAATTATTTTTGTATAATTCTTATGATTTTTTAAATCTTAAATTATGATTAAAATGGTGTTTTTGGTAAAAATTAGTGTATTATTCCTAAAGACTTCACTTGGATCCTAAGTTTGGATGATTAATGGAGTACTTGTTGTATACTAGAGCAGTTAGATTGGGTTTTGTAGGAAGGAGTATAGAAAATCAATAATGTACCCTTAAATGTATAGTTTAGTAGTGTGTAAATTTAAGGAATTAGTGAATGATGATATGTTATATGAGGAATTTGGGATATAATGAAGCTGAGAAGTATTGGTTGAAGTATTGCTTTAGTTATTCTTAATTGGATTTAGAAGAAAATGGACTAATGAATTGATTATAAGGGCATTGAATGAAGGTAGAGTACAATTTAGAGGAAATGGAAGGCAAATATTCTATTAGGTATTGACTCAGAAGCTAAGTTAAAGGCATATTTCAAAGAGAAGTATAGTCAGGAGAGGCTCAAAGGTTAAGTTAGAGGGAAAACTCTCAGGAAATTTAAAGTTCGCTAGGCTCAGAAGGTAGCTCAAAGGGTTTCTTGCTAAAAGATCTAAAATTTAGCAAACTACATGGTTGGTTCAGAAGGTAACTCATAGGGTACTTAGAAGGAAAATACATGAATGTGAGCACTCAGAAGCTGCCTTAGAGGATAATCTGTGAGAAATCTTGAATAATCATTAGATTCATAAGTTAGTTTCATTATGAACTCTCATTGTAATAAGCCAGGGGGTGACTTAGAGGCTTCTCAATGTAAAAGCTTCATAGATAACTTCACTTATAACTTAGCTCAAAGGGTATCAAAGGTATAATTCATGGATGAAATGACTCTAACTTCCTATACTTATACCAACATAACTTACAAATTAAGTTCCAAAATCAACTTAATTTCTAAGGAGATGAGCAAATAACTAGTTTCCCATGTTTTATATAGTTACTAAAATAATTAATTGAATAAATATATATATGGAATTCTTGAAGGTGGGACAAGTGAACAACTAAGTTAGCAAGTAACCAAATGCTCGATAAATGAGATTAGTGCTTCACCGCACTTTAAAGTAGTACTTAAGAATACTTAGAGGATTTAGTATGTGTCTTACTTGCGATTCTAAGTTTGTGACATGCGCATGTGTTCTTGAATATTGTTCTACTATCTAGAGTGTTGAACTTTATATAGTAGTTGCTTTATGATGTTACTTAATTGAATTATGTGAAATTGCTCAATCGCCCTAAGAAGCAGACTGTTGAACCTGAGGTTCATTATTTGATTTTGATAAGGACAAAACAAAAAGTGTATAATTAAACATGTTGATTTTGATGAGAATAAAACAAAAAGTATATATTTAAACATGTTGTTTTTAAAGAGAACAAAACAAGTGGATGATTAAACTAAGTATTATTTAATTATATTAAGATAATTAAATAAGATTGATTAATTTGCTTAATGATTAAATATATCAATTATCTCTACAAGAAATATAATCTTTTGAATGCCGATCAAATAATCTTGAAGTTAGTTTGCAAAGTGTATTTATTTGTTTTGTGTTAAAAGTATTTTCAGGTGATACTTAACCTACTAGCATGATGGCTTAAGGATGAACCAAGCTAACATTGTAAAGCTTTGGATAACAAAAGGAAGAACTCCTTAATCATGAAGAGTGGCATGTCGGTGTTCATACCAGTAGTGTAGTTTGTTGTTGGTTTGCTGGTAAGGTTAAGGTACTAACATACTGATAATCTTATTTTAACTAGCCGGTAACCTTATTTCAACTAGCCATTAAAGCATTTAATGCACTGTAATGGAAAGAATTGAATGAGATAATATAAATGCTCAACAACTCGACCAAAGACAAGAGAGAATCGATCCTTTACTGCAATATTCCTACATTCCTTTATGCTTTCATTGTCTATTATTTTTGTTATCTCTTATGCCATAAATTGCTAATATTTAGAGAAATTTGAAGTGTAGTGCTTCTGAGCTATTATTGGTTATGAAGTATTGAGAGTTAAAAGCACTTCACTAATGATCCTTGAGATTGAGTTTTGTGTTGTAAGTTGAGATTGTGATTTGTTTTGAGAGTTATAAGTATGAAACTTGTGTAATTAAGTTTATGGTTGTGTAGCTCTTAGAGCTTGGATTGAGAAATTAATAAAGTTGTGAAGTCATCGGTTAGAGGCATTGTATGTCCTTAAAGACTAGGCGGCGGTCTAAACTCCACGTTAAATTCGGGCTTGATCTTCTTTATCCCTATCTCTTTTAATTTCTGCACTTATTATTGTTTTACAATTATCTTGATTATGCTCATTGTTACTTTTAGTGCTTAATTTCGAAAAGAATTGCAATTTGTCCTTAAATTGAAGGTAACTTCTTCTTTTAGGGATCATCAACATGGGTAAAGAATTCAATAAGAGCCATTCTCGTAACAACAATGCTAATAAGAACAATGAAATTTTGGCATATTCTAAAGATCACATCCCAATAGCCCCCTTACCTCGAGACAAGTGGGTAGACCCAATTATTGAAGGTAACTTCTTCTAGCAAGATATAAAGAGGCGGGATACACATTCACATCCACCTAAGAATGGCAAACTGCGTTTCATAAGATAAGAACCTCTAGTACACAAGAGGGTTAAGATAGAAGCAGATTCTGTACTACATTTTAGAAATGAGAAGAAAAAAATCCCTCTTTCAGATAGTAGTTTTGATGGCCTAAAGCACATAGTGAATGGCTGATTGTCTTGGGTGATGTACATTTTCAAGAATCTTGCATACACATCCATTTTAGAAGAGGCGGAGGTGTATTACCCCATATGGGTGTCTTCTTGTTTAACTTTGCACTGCTCGCAAGAAATAGAAACTTGGCAAGTTATCATGTCCCGTTAGAGTACTCACTCATACACCTTTGTGAAAGCGTGGGGTGAGGTCACTCTAACACTAAATGATGTTGCAGTCCTTTTGAGCCTTCTTAATCTTAGATTGATTGACATCACCACAATTTCAATCTCGAAAGATGATCAAGCACTAATTGAATTATTAGAAATAGATAAAAGAGAAGCTCTAGATACTCATAGGCGTGGTACACTTAGTACGTGGATCAAGCATTTCTTTAGGCCAAACAAGGGTGATAAGATAGGGCCTCAATATCAATGCAAGTAAGTTCCTACATTTTGATGTGGCATAGTCATTGTTTACCCTTTTTCCTATGAATGCTTACTTTATAACCTTAACTTAATATGTCTTGTCTTACATTCTAAGTATGAGTTGGAAGCTTTCATTGCTTGTTGGTTGTCATCATTTGTGTTCCTAAGGGGCCTTAAAAAACGCATTAGTCCTTGACTCTTCCACTTGGCTATTCGTATTAAGTAAGAGGAATGTTTTGCTTTAGGCCCTTTCTATTTGGGTTCCTTGTATAGGCTTTTGGACCTCTTTCATGAAGCTTTAGTATGCTCGCAAGGGAGATACGTTGTGCTATTGTACATAGACTTAGTGTTTCTTCGTATGTTCTTCTACAAGCGTTATAGGAGATATTCTGGTCTCCCGCTTACACATGCTGATGTCGTCATGGCTCGGGCTTAGGGATAGGTCAATAGAAAACTCCCAAGTACTTTGAAGAATGTCATTGATACCTGTTACGAGTTTAGCTTTCGTCCATACACAAAGGAATTGCCTAAATATAAATGGTACTTAGAAATTTACCCTTCCGGTTCAAAGGACTTAGTAAACTTGATAGAGCTTCATGATGAGCTTTCTGATGTCGAGATAGAGTTTATCTTATGGAGCACACTTAGGAGTCTTCCATCACTTCATGATTGGGCCGATGCTTCTAATTGCTTCCTTGAGTGTAGTGTCATGAAATATTCACCTGATCGAGTTACTCGACAATTGGGGTTTGATCAAGGAGTGCCTTATGATTTGGTCATTAACCAAAGTTTTGATGAGTGTTGCAAAGTGTTTGAGAGTCGGGAAAACATTCATGGGAGGATCGAGCAATTATTCTTTCCCTCCATGAGTTGTTCTGGGGTTACTTCGAATGGTCATATTGGAAGGATTGCTTGGATTCGTTTAAGAAGTATGTCTTGGAGATAACTAAAGGAGATTTACCTGAAATGGTCATCCGGAGATATGAATTTCACTTTCGATTCAAAGAAGACCCAAAATCATGTAATAATGCGAAGTCGTCTGATGATGTTTAGGGTAAAGCGTAAAGCGAACACTCACTCTCTCCCCCATTGATCATCAAACAATCTAAGCGTAGCCGCATTCATGAGGTAACATTATCATTACACTCTCCTTCCTCCTTTTTTATACACTAATATTTTCTTAAAACTTACTCTTCTTAGTTTTCTCAATTTATGTATGTCACAGGAGCAAAAGGGAAAGGAGAAGGATGCTACTTCTACTAAACAGAAAGTGATGAAACATCATCTTAATGGAGCAAGTGGTAGTGTCCTTAAAGGAACTTCTTTAAGTCAAAGTATCCCTCCTATCACTTGTCCTTTTCCAAGTTATTATGGTATAAGAAAGGTGCTTCAAGCTAAAGATCCGCCTATTGTTACTAAGATTGTAAATCAAGGAGAAGATGATGTTGAGTTGGTTAATTATAGGGATTCTCTCAAACATACAGATGACGATAGAGAAAATTCCACGACAGACATTGATGATGACCAAGAGGGACAATTCAATGATAAAACAAACTCCACAAAACAGGTTGATGAAGACACCCGTGGTAATATTAGAATCTCCGATGTGTTCAATATCATTGACGATTGTGAAGATAGTAAATTTTTACTCTTAGAAGAAAGTGTGATCCAAGCATTTATTGATGCTTTGATAGGTGCAGGGTTTTGTAATGAAGAGATACATGCTGCTCCTAATGCTTCCATGGATGCTACTGTAGTTAGTAACGTCCCTACCCTTTGTAATGATACGGCTTCACTTGTTTTAAGGGATCCCACATCATCACTTCCCCTAGAGATTAAAACAATACAATATGGAGATAAAGGATCAGCAACCAAGATGGTAACGAGCTTAGAAGATACCACCTCCTTACATGGCTTCATGATAACTTCTAACCTTTTAGCACTACTGGAGCACTTACACAAGATAAAGGGGGATTTTTTGACAGGATCCATTTGTTTGGGTTTTAATGTGACTAATCATATCCTGATCTTACTTAGGCAAGCTGTAAGGCCATTTGATAAGGCTTGGCACTCGTTATCCACATAAAATCTTGAACTTTTGATTAGTAGTGTCACTGCAGCACATGCCTTCAAGTCCAAGCTCAATAAGATGGAAATCATTGCCGTTGAAGCTCAAAAGGTGTTGAGCAGTTGAGACATTGAGGAAAGATGTGAGCTACTCAAAGCTGAACTTACAAAGGCAAAACTTAAGAGAGAGGAGCATCTGGCAAGCACAGATCTTGATTCTACTGTAGCATCTAGTGTCAAGTATTGATAGTATTACTTTTGTTCTCTTTNCACAATACCTTCTAAACTCCTAGCACCACTAGAGCGCTTACATAGGACGGAGGGGGATTTTTGGATAGGATCGGTTTATTTGGGTTCTAATGTGACTACTCATATCTTAGGCCTACTTAGGCAAGTTGTAGGGTTGTTTGATGAAGCTTGGCGTTCGTTATCCATAAAGAATCTCAAACTTTTGATTAGTAGTGTCACTGCAGCATGCGCCTTTAAGTTCAAGCTCAACAAGATGGAAATTATTGCAATTGAAGCTCAAAAGGTGTTGGGCAGTCGAGACATTAAGGAAAGATGCAAGCTACTCAAAGCTGAACTTGAAAAGGTAGAACTTGAGAGAGAGAAGCATCTGGTAGGTACAGATCTTGATTCTACTATAGCATCTAGTGACGAGTATTGATAGTATTACCTTTGTTCTCTTTGCACCCTTTTTTTTAATGGAGTGTAAGGACTTGTTGAGCTCAATATGTGTAGTTTCGCTTCTCACTTATTTGAGATCCATGCCTTTACATGGAACATCATGAATTGACATGAGTTGTTTGTTGATTTAGTAAGCTCTTGAAAGTTCACATCATTATGCACTTAAAAAACATTGCATTTCCTTAGCAGCACTTTACACGATAGGTCACTTCATGGCTTGATAAATTTTCATGAAAACCCTGCGCAATAGAAGTATATTCCATTTGCAAGCAAGGATTTGAATATATGATTCAACGGTATGGAGATATTAACTGAAACGAGGAATATTAGTTTCATTAAACAGTCATGTTATGAGTTGAGGGGGTATTAGCCACTACTTAACTATTTTTACATGCTCTACAAATGTATACGCAAATAGTGCAAGTCATTGTCTTATTCAATAGAACATCATATAGTGCGCCTGGGAGTTAAAGCTTCAACTATTCAACAACTCATATGATAGATGTATATTGCGCACTTGGGAGACATGTCTCTTACCAAGTAGCAGCATTATGAACACTAATACTTTGTTATTTTTTTTTTTTAACCTAAAGTGCGCAAAAGAGATAATAGTAGAAACATATATGCAAAACAGGCTCGTACAGCTTAAGATGTAAGTTTCATTCATTTAACTTTACTATAGTTTCCTTTTTACTAATGGAACTTTTTGATAATTGAAAATTGATAGGAGCAGTAATAGCATCCGTGTTGGGATTCCTGAGTTTACAATATCCGCTTTCTTACACTTCCTCAACTACGAAAGGTCCTTCCCATTTTGGTGTAAACTTGGGTACTAGGGTACCTTGGCGCACATGTTCAGCTGCACAAATTACGACATCACCTTGTTAGAATGATCTCTTTCTCACCAAACGGTTATACGTCACTCTAAGCCTATGCTAATAATTAATGAGATTATATTTGGTGATATCACACCTTTCGTCTAATGCTTCCAGATCTATCACTCGTAATGTATCAGGTTCGAGCTCAGCATTGATTGTTAACCTAGCAAATGGGATTGAGACTTCTATAGAAACTATTGCCTCAGCCTCATATACTAGAGAAAAAGAAGTTGCCTATGTTGGCCTTTGTTTAAATGTTTTATAGGCCCAAAGCGCTAATGGTAGCTTTTCATGCCATTCCCTATGATTATCATGAACCATGCGATTAAGTATCTTCAACAAACTCTTGTTAGTAGCCTCAACTTGTCCATTTCCTTTCGGGAAATAAGGCGTAGACGTTACATGATCAATATTATAGGAAGCTAGTAGTTGGCGAACATGCGAATTGATAAAAGGAGTGCCATTGTCAGATAAAATACGTTTCAAGATTCCAAACCTACATATGATATTCTTCTTCATAAAACCCGCAACTGTTAGTCTCATTGCCTTCCTTAAAGGAGCTACTTCTACCTACTTTGTAAAGCATTCTATTCCTGCCAGAATCCATATGCATCCTCTCGATGGTGGATGTATGGGTCCAATAAGGTTGAATGTCCATGTGTGAAAAGGCTAAGGAGTTGTGATACTATAAAGTCTGACTGCGAGAGCATGAATGGCATTGCCATGCTGTTGACAGGCAACATACTTCTTAGTGAAGTTGAAAGCATCGACTTCCATTGTTGGCCAATAGTATCCTCTATTGAGTAGATAATAATATAGTTTCCGTCTTCCTTGATGTTGCCCATACTCTCCAGCATACACCTTAGTCAAAATTGTTTTCATTTCAGGAAAAGCAATGCACTTCAGGGGTTTTCCCATTAATGATACTCTATAGAGCTCACCTTCATGCATAAGATACTTCCTAGCCTTTTGCTTTACAAGCTTAGCATCCGTACTATTCATCATTAACATATTGTTCCTCAAGTAATCAATGTATGGGCACCTCCAATCTGCAACATTAGATGTAAAATTACACTTACTCTAGTCAGGAAGCTCAGAACATTTAAGGCAATATACTTGCACTTGAAGCGTGTCTTTAGCCATTAATGGCCAATAATAGCTTGTACGTTGAATATGACGATATAATGGTGGCACTTCCTCCCCACACTAGATTTGGTGATACTAATCTAACTTGAGACGAGCTTCCTTAATACCAATACATCGAGATAGAACACCTTTTGGACCCTTATAATATAACATTCTGTTAATTTTAACAAAATTCTTCAAAGTCGAAACAGAAGTCACATTAGGGTATGCTAACTGTTCCATGAATGGAACATACCAATCGTCTTGCATGTCTTCATCCTTATTAACGAAATTCAAAGCCGTACATAAGATAGATTTCTTAACTACTTGGACATTCACATTACCACTAGCATTGTGAATAGGAATTTTGGATGCTAGTGTGGCCAATGCATCGACATACCTATTCACTGATCGACTCGTGTGCTCGTACCATACAGAATTAAAATTTTTTTACTACAACCTGTACTATAACCCTATAAGGTGCAAGTATAGGTTCCTTCAATCCAAACCCACCTGTGGCCTATTTAATGATTAAATTTGAATCACCTAGAATACACAAATTAAGCGCCCTAGCTTCTCCTGCAGACAACAAACCAAGTAATAATGCCTCATACTCAGCTTCATTATTGGTGCATTGAAAATCTAGTTTAAATGCTAAGGGTATCTCTTGACCCTTAGGTGACGTCAATATGATTCCTACTCCCCAACCTTGATTTCCTACAAAACTATCAAATTAAAGTATCCATTCACCATTTACCTCGACCATTAGAGTATCTTCATGAAATTCAGTTGGTATTACGCCTACAGTCAAGCCCTTATAAGCTTTTGGGAAGTGTGATAATAGATCAGTCAAGGCTTGTGACTTGATGGTTTTAAGGGGCTACACTAAGATGTCAAATTCTCCAAGAATGAGTAACCACTTAGCAACTCATCTTGATAAAGTCGATTGTGATAATAAATACTTGATCGAATTCTAACGAGTTACTAGATTGATCTTACGTGCAAGGAAGTAATGCTGTAACTTTTGCATGGCAAATACCAGCGCAAGACAGTGTTTCTCGCAAGCCGAGTACTTGACCTCACTGTCTTGAAGGGTTCGGATGAGATAGTAAACAGGTCACTCTCGACCATCAACTTCTTGTGCAAGTAGAGCTCCAATGGACTTATTAGTAAACGTAAGATATAAAATCAATGGCAATTCTTTAACGAGCATGGTCATGGTTTGAGGAGAGGTTATGATCATCTTGATCTTTTGAATTGCCTCCTCATGGAACCGTTTCCATTTAAATGAAATTCCCTTTTTCAAAAGTTGGTACAATGGGTATGAAATCTCAGTAAGTGCTAGTATAAACCTTCTGATATAAGAGACTTTCCTCATAAAAGTTTTTAGTTCTTTTAAAGTAGCAGGGGATGGCATTGCTCTTATAACTTATACTTTTGCAAGATCAACATCAATTCCTTTTCAATGGATGACAAACCCCAAAAACTTCCCTAAAGACACTCCAAAAACACATTTGAGAGGATTCATACGAAGCTTATGCAGCCAATGTCGTTCAAAAACTTTTTGTAGATGAACTATGTGATCATGTACCCTTTTAGACTTGATGACTATATCATCGATATAATCCTCCATAAAGTCATGCATCATATCATAGAATATAGTAGTCATTACCCTTTGATAAGTGGTGCTTGCATTCTTAGTCCAAACGGCATGACGGTATAAGAAAAATTTCTGATTGGTGTCCGAAAGGCGGTACACTCCGCGTCCCTAATTGCCATCTTAATATGATTATAACCACTTAATCCATCCATAAATGAGAATAAATCATGTCCTGCAGATGCATCTATTAGAGTATCGATGTTTGGTAGAGGAAAGTCATCTTTAGGACAAGCCTTGTTCAGATCTTAGAAGTCCATACATACTCTTATCTGTCCATTCTTCTTTCTTATAGGAATAATATTGGCAAGCCAAGTAGGATGTTGAAACTGGAAGTCTTACTCATAATAACTTCTCAACTTCTTGCTTAATTTGGATTTCAATTTGAAGGCGGAAAACCCTTTGTCCTTGCTTTATAGGCATAACTCTTGAGGGAATACTTAATCTGTGTACTATGAGACTAGGGTTCAATCCTGGCATTTCTTCATATGTCCATGCAAATACGTCTCTATATTCTCTTAGTAACTTGACGATATGAACTTTTATTAATTGTAAGAGGCTCTTGCTTATATAGATTAGCCACTATGACTCTCTTGGTTACACTAGATCCAATTCTTCTATTTCCTCAACCTATAGCTTCATTTGGTCTTATAGTTGTTACGAGGCGAGTTGGACTCTTTGTACTAATATGAGATCTAAAGAGGAGAAATATACCTCCTCTAACCCCTGAGACAGTCATAAGTAGTATACCCTTCTTCCGTCTTCTTGAACGAGGCTTTCAATTCCTTTAGCCTGCTTGTTCTTCTTCTTTCGCCCACGACACCAGCACATCTTTCTTTTCTTCTGCTGACCATCTTAAACTTCTTCCCATGTAGGTAAAGGGACACCAATCAGCTTAGCTATCATGGTCTTGCCTTCTTCAACAATTCATCAAAGTAGGCCGATTCGGTAAAATATGATTCATATTGCTCAAAAGGATTCCTTGTAGCTGAAATAAATACATCCTTCCCTTTCTAATGGCCCTTAATACATTGATGCAATGTATTAGACCGACGCATCAATCACATGAAAGGTAGTAGTACCATGGATAAAGCCAACCTTGAGATTAACATTAACATACTTAATAGAATCTGTAGAGGCATGGCTAAATCCATTAATTGATATAGGCTGTTTAACCAATCATCAAATATCAATTTCAGCAGCCTTAAAAGTACTCATTGGTATGATATTTAACAAAGAACCATTATCAATTAATGTTCTCTTGACCAAAGACCCGTTAAGCATACCTTCTACATATAAGGGGCGATTGTGATTGGAATTCTTTATACACATGTCTGCATTAGTAAATAGAATCGCATTTTCGTGTACTGTGGCCATCCTCTTCATAGGTTGCACTGTGCTGCGCTCCATTATACTCTACGTATTGACTCTCAAAGATCTATGTGAGTGCAATTGTTGCCGCAAGCCAAGCTTTCTCATTAAATCCCAAGAGATCAAAGAAATTCCTAAAGTTAGTTACCTTCAACAATGCCGTAACAACAAGTGGGTGTTCATCATCCTGAGCTTCGATTGAATTTCCTTTATCTTCATCATTTCCAGTAGTTTAGGCATCAATTATTTCAATAGTGATAGAATCATGGCTAATGGCGTTAACAATACCCCTTCGGTTATTGTGGGCAGGAAGTGAATCGTTTCTAACATCATTGTTATCAATGATTAACTCACCACGTGCAACTCGATAATTGAATATTTTCTTTAAAGTGAAACAATATTTAGTTGGGTGATCGATAATTCAATGAAATCTACAATACTTGGGATCACTTTTTTCTTCATTTATGGAGAGGCGCTCAACCTTCAAAAGCTTAATATTTCCATCATGAAGCCACTAGTTAAGCATTTGATGCACTTTGGCCATGGGATAAGGATATGTTAAAGATGGCCTAGAGTTAGTGAGCTTATCATCTCTTTATTTCTTTGCTCCCCTTGGTGATTCGCCCTGACCTGTACTTACAAACAAAGTACGTTTGTTGAATCTCCCAACTTCACTTCTTTGTCGTGCCATTGAGTTGTTGGTCCTCTGCGCATTCTCATCTAGCGCAGTAAAGGAAGCCAACGAAAGGTTTTCAAAATAGACCATGTACTCAGGAAATATCCCTTAGATACAAATCTTAACTAACTCTCTCTCATCACAAACATCTTGTATATCCAGTGAGCGCTCCCTAAAGCGTTTGATATAGTCCATCAAATCTTCTCTGGACTTTTATCAGATCCTTCCATGTCAATAAGGGTAACTCTCTCTTCTATGGAGGAAAACTTCTCTAAAAACATCTTACACATAATACCCTACGAATCTATTGATCATAAAGGGAGATTAACATAGCAGGTGTATGCCTTCTTAGTAAGTGACTTCAAAAATTCTTTCAGTTTCAAATTGTCATCTAGGCCATATACTTCCAGCATCTCGATAAATTTCAGTAAATGTTCTTTAGTACTTCCCTTCTTGCCATTAAATAGCATGAACTTCGAACTGACATAATCCTTAGGGTATGAATTTGCAGCAATGCGTTAGTGATACAAAAGCTTCAGTTATGGTATCCCAACCATAGATTTTGCTTGTATCTCCTTTAAATATATATCCAAATCTTTTCTGGTTTTAAATGAACCTCTCTGAGTGGATGCTTCGGCATTGCAGGAGCAGGATGCATGGGCATTAGATTCACAGGTGTAGATCTTACAAACATAGGATTCATTGGTGTTGGTTGAACAAAGTCAACAATTGTGACACGTAGCATAACATATGAAGACGATGAGCCTCCAATATAAACTCCTTGATTCCTTGCTTGAAGTAACGAATCTTGAGCAGCTGTAGGTTCTACAGCAGGAAGTTGTTCTCTAACCCAAAGAGTGACATGCTCATTGATAATCAGAGGGTTGGGTAAGGTAGGGTATATTGTTGCACCACATTAGAAGGATTCAAGGAAGTTACACCTTGTTGCATAGCAACAAAGGCAGCCAAAGTAGGTGCATACTAAGAAAACATTGCCCTAAGTTCACCTAGGTTTCGATTAGTCTCTTGCAGCTCACGCGTTAATTAAGCATTGTCAAGGACACCTTCCTGTATACCGTTACCTTGATTAGTGTCTCCAGTTAGAGGTAGATTTTGATCATTGGTCATAGTATTAACATTTTGCTCTTGATTAGTTCCCTCAGTAAGGTTGGGTTATCATCACCTTAGAGTTACCATGATGTGAGTATTAAGTCTTCCCTCCCTAATAGAGTCACCAGAAAAATGTAGGGGGTGTGTGTACAGATGCAAGTGTTACGTGCGTATTGCGTATAAAGTCGCACTACACATGACTAAGGAAATTATTTGAATGACTCGCACAGGATGATTAGGAGAGAAGTATAAGGAGGAGGAGCAGGCGATCTTAATAAGACTTTAACACGTATGGTGATAGGTAAAGGATCGCGATGGCATAAACTCCAAGATTAATGAAGAATAAGGTGGTGTTCTTAAAGTGTTTGAGTGTTTAATCTTTGAGACAAAGTTCCGGCAGAGTAACGCTGTTAATGGAGGTTTTTCTCTTATTCAAATGAAGATATGAATAAGGTATTTATAGGAAAGGGTAAATGATCACATCAATTAGATCATGACAGTCATTAATGGTTAAGATTGAAGCCCTTTATTAATTGATTTTAAGTGGGTTATTTTCATGGTTTTAGGCTTAAGTAAAGACTTTATTTATTATTTTAGTGTGAGCTAAATCAAGAAAAGTTAGATCAAATGGACCGATCCAACATGCCCTATTTCAAGCCTGCCATAGCAAGTCTCCCTTCATCATCCCAATAATTTATGGGCTTGACTCATAAAACTTTGTTATCTTAGCCCAAGAAATCAAATCCATTTAATTAATGAGCTTGAAAGCCCTAATATTAAATTTAGCCCTCTACAATATCATTAATAACTTAAGATAAGTTGAAACTTTTGGTTTTTTTCAATATCATTAATATCCCTCTTAACAACTTATATTGATGAACAGTGATATTTTGATAATTCAATACATAACAGATAACGCAAATTAAAAGAATAAAAAGAATATTAGGTTGAGGATTTGTAGAGTTTCGGCCTTATGCCTATTACACTCTTCTAGCTCCATTACTGGGGATCTGGTTTACTTTATCGATGCCATTTCACTTGATTTACTATAACAAAATCACGAGAAATTTACAAGTAACTACTATACATAGGCTTTAGTACACTATAATATATCTATCTAGCCTCTCTATAATATAGGCTTATATAGATCTATAAAGTATGATCTATCTTTACTCTACTTCAAACAATAAACAAATTGTTACAGGGAAAACAAGCGAGAATAACAATATGAACTCAAAAGGATTTCAAATAAAAAACACAAGTAATGATTGATGAAAAATTTACCTTAGTTTAACTTTGTGGAAAAGTATCTGAACTACATTTTATACTCTTTCAGATAATAGAAAATAACTCTCGTTATAAAGTCTATGTAATCTTTTGCTTCAAGATTCGAGTTAATATTTTGAATCATTTTTTTTTTCTTTTATACTCGAGTCTTCCAATGGCTAAAAAATAATGAGAATTATCTTCAACTAATATTTATCCTTTTTCAATGTCTAGATCATTTAAGGATATTTTAGAGAAGATCTCGATAATTTTTTTTTATTTTAAATTTGATTCTCTATACTTGATCAACAATTTTCAAATAAACTTTAGATTCGAAAATTTACCATAAGATACACTCATCCAACAGTTTCCAGATCAACTTTAATCTTAGAAAATGAAATTCCACAAGATCCGGAACCAATCTTATCTTTATCAATTTGTATACACCTTGATTTTCCAAAATATGTTCACTTAAATAATCCTTATGGATTCTTAATTTCATCTTTAGTAAAATAGAATTAAGTTTATTTTCCTGATACACTTAATCTAGTGGAGCTATGTCCTAATTTCTTCAAATCTAATATAAATTAATTTCTTATGTTATTCTTCCAAACTAGCTATCTGAATAACCTTCTCAACAGTATAGGTCTTCTTTTCTTCAAAGTTTCTAAACAAGGATTTGAAACACTATATCAATTCTTCTCATAACAAGGCTTTTGAAGCATCTTACGATATTTTCAGAATTTTCTCCTTTGTTAAAAATTCATACTTTCTAAATAACTTTCTAAAACTTTCTCAATTTGTAATTTTAAACTTTTGGAGAACCATTTGAATACTTACATTCTTGATAATTCATTAGCTTTTATCTCTTTTTATTATTATTAAAATATATAAGAGATATCGAATATTCTCCCAACAAATTCATTACTTTTTTTAATTAAAATAATTTAATTTTGACTCTATTTATCCTTCTTTCTTAAATGCTAGATTACAATTAAGAATTCTTTTATGGAAAAGAAAAATCACAATTTCTTCATTTCTTTATTTTCTTCATGTATTTTAAGTATTTCATAACAACTATAAGTGTATGTATAGTTTTTTCAAAGTTATTTTATATAGGTTGTTTCTATAGTTCCATATTACATTTCAATTTTACAATATCTTTAGCATCTTTAGCTAAAATCACATATTTAACAACTTTATTTAAGTTAATTCACCTTCATTAACTATGGTTGTTCAATGAAATTCTCCCATTTGACACCATCCTTTAGGAGGTTGGGAGGTATCCACACGCTGGACAACATCCTCAATAGCATTTTTTAATTAATAACACTTATCGCTATTGTAGCCCTAATCTCTATAAGGCTATTACATTGATCAGATAACTTTCAATTTATGAATATTACCTAAGTGAAACTTTTTTATCATTATATTATGTATTGCAGGTATATACAATAAGTGTTCCACTTTAATTAATGATGATTAAATTAATAAATTTTAAATCATATTAAATAAGTAATAACGATCATATAAAAATTTAAATAGTAAATTAAATTCCACATAACTCGGTAGTATTTATAACATTGTTGCTTTTTATTCTCATTTTTTTAATATTTGACTGACTTTCTCCACTACCATGTAATCGCACGCACATGACCTTACTTTATCCACAAATCTCCAGCCAACGACAACCGTCCAACCCATGACAATTGAAACTACCAACGAATCTTATAACGACACGAGTATGTCACTCGCCGTAAAAAGGTACGACATTGTCTCCAATACCACTTTTTCACGCTGCGTCCTATGGACATATATAATCAAAAACAGTTCCACCCACACCACACCCCAACGAACCTTAGGGGCGGTGGTTATCTGGGTTTGTAGTTCAACAACACATTGACCTGAGCGTTCGCCGGGAAATCCATCCGGCACCCATTCTCCGGCGAGCCTGTCTCAGGTCCGATCTCCATGAGTAGCTCTAGTTGTAGCCACGATCATCTTCGCCGCAGAGGAGGAGGCATGAGTAAGGACGAGGGGAGAGGAAAAGAGAAGAGATTCGAGAAGAGATTGTTGAAGTATAAGGAATTGCCAGAGTATTTAAAGGACAACGAGTTCATATTGGATTATTACCGTTGCGAATGGCCCTTAAAAGATGCCCTCTTGAGCATTTTCTCTTGGCATAACGAGACCTTGAACATCTGGACGTAAGTTTCCCAATTTATGTTCCATCAACATGAATTTGCTTAAGGGGTTATTCGATTCAGGCATGTCATTATCCACTAAATTCGTGTTTTAATTGTATTGGTGTATGCTATCGTGTCGTATCGTGGCAGGATTGTTGCTTCAAGTTTAGCAATATGTTTATATATCTGTCATCATTTGCTAATTACAAATAATTGATTTTATTCAAGCATTAAACAACCTGGACTGCTATGAATCCATGTGCATACTTGTGTGGGTATATTTAAATAAACATAGTGTTATCTGTCTTTTAGAGTACAAGACAAGAATGTTGTACAAATCGATGATGCTTTCCATTATCGTGTGGGAATCATTAAATGCAGGCATTTGCTGGGATTTGTGATATTTGTGATTTTGACGGTAGTCAGCTTAACGGAGAAGATGGGTCTCAGGGGTTTGATCGGTAGCTTCTCCAGGTATGGGTAAGCCGCGTTGGGTTTGTTGACTCACTTACCTTACGTTGATTTTACAGGGAGTTATCGGTCTTTTCACCAAAAGTACCGTCGTTTAGTTTAGCTTTATTTATGTTTTGGGTGCAACTTTTTTAGCCAAGGGTTCCCTTATTTTTCAACGTCTACTTTTTTCCTGGGTCCAGCGTTACGGTGCCAGAGCCCTTGATGAGGATGATGACCGAGAACGGGAATATCTCGGGCATTGGCAACGTAGTACATGTATGTTCTCGTCTCTTTTTATATATATATATATATCCCACGAGCATATGTTACGTAGGTAAATACACAGTTCGCAACGTTAGTTAAAAATAAACATATAATAATATAAATGCTTTTATTTTATTTAATATATGAATAAGCGCATAGAGTTATGTACCCACCGGCTTTTCCATGTTTAGCATATTAATACGAAGCAATTATTTATTAGATATATAATTCTTTGCTTTTTTGAGGTCCATATTTCTGTAAATTTTTTTTTTTTGTGGGAAGATATCATGCTAGACGACAATTTTACAACGTAATTTATATAATACGTTTCAGCTTTTAATTTTATGTACTTAAGCTATTTTTTTCTTATAGAGATATTTATATTCTAACATTTACCTATCCGGTAATCCTAATGCTGTGCACATGAAAACCTTTACGTATATACATTTGCGGACTTTCAAGGAATCCAGGTAGTCAGTTTGAATAATTTTTAATATTTGTCCTATTGTCTTTTCTTAAACTCTTGAATCTCAACTTTTGAATTCTGTAGGCAACGTGTATTGTAAGATTGACTTATCGACTCATTAGCTAATTACAGCTTTGATATGTCCCACATTCGACTTTATTGATGTTGAATTTAGCGGAGCTTTCTTGCATAATTATCTAAAAGAATTGTATGAAGAAGTTATTATATAATCATATTATTTTAATTTTGATATTTCTATGTATCATAGGAAAATTCTTCCTTCTTCTAATGCTGTAGTTTTTGAAGATTTTACCTTTTTTGCTGCTTCGTTTTTATTATTTTAGGTACAATCCGTAGAAGAGCTTGGTAGCGTAACTCAATGAACCACATCAAAGTCTCATCTTTATATAATGTCTTCATCTTTGCTGGATAATTTTTAGTTGTGTCGGCCCGAAGATCCAAAATTTGTGTATACTTAAAAAAAAAAAATGATAAAGCAAATTTTGTAGACATCATTTACCAAAACTTTATAATAATTGGTGGTCATTTCCTTTTTAAATAAAACTAAATAAAGTACCTATATTATTAAGTAGTAAAAACCCTCTTTTTTGAACTCTACATCTTTTAATCGCAGTTGTATTCCTGAACTTATTGAAAATAGTAATTAAACCATACGTTATGATAATCCAATTTAAAAATATTCGAGGGCAAAACAGAAAACTTTTGTAATAGAAAATTTAATCTATTTTCTCCTTTCCCCTCTCATATAATGGTAGATGAACATTTTCCAAATATAGACTACTTTGAGTTTCTCTCTCTAATTGGGAGTGGTCATCTAAATAGAAATTAAAGACATTTCTCTTTCTAAAATAAATTTTTTTTTGGCCCAAAAAAAAAATCTCTAATCTTTCTCATATTGAAAAATTATGGTTATTTTCACTTTGATTATCTATTATCTATATTTATATTATTTAAGTTCTAAGGGTTTTATGTAATCACCTTTAGTATATCATCTTCATAAATTACTTATTTAGCTTTGATCTAACATTATTCAATAAAAAGACCAATATTAAAATAACTTTTTAAAATTATAAGTGTATTATATCATGTTGACTTCCTCAAATTTTTTTCCCTCCAACTCCTCTTTCTCCCTCTTCTAATGATCTCTTTCCCAACCTCAAATGTTAACTTCTATGCCTATCCTTTGAATTTTATATTTATTGTGATTAATCATGCTTTTGGAAATAAAATTTTGTTAGATCATTTGGCAATTTTCCTCTCTCTGGATAACATCTCTCCCAACCTTAAACCATCTACTTTGTGAAACAATACTCTTTTGAATTTTATATTTATTGTAATTAATGATTCTTCTAGAATTTGTTTACAAAAGTTTCCAATAATATCACTCCCTACCTCAAATTATCTATTTTGTGTGCATCTTTTGAATTTATATATATTGTAATTAGTGATGCTTTCGAAAATAGTTTGTAGAAGTTTGTTGATCACTAGGAAAAAATAAAAAAGTTCCATTGGTGGGCTAATTGAGTTATAGAATAGAAAAAACGATGATATCTTTTATCAAATGCTTTTTATTATAGTCTTCTTTTAAAATTTATTTGATAAGGAAATCTTATTTTACATTTTTAACATTTAACATAATCTATTTCATATTGGATTAGAATTTTTGATGTTAAAGAACTTGAGGGTTTAATCATTTGATATTCATGAACTTGCACATGCATAACAGGTAAAGTATATTAGTACATAGAATATGAAAATGAGAGCTAAAAAGCTAAATTGGATAATTATTCGTACGACATCACTGTAATCTAATAATATAAATATTCATCTTAATATAAAGTGAACTCCTGTTCCCCTTTCATCCGTCACAATAGTAGTTGAGAATGTTTTATATATATATTCACATCATATACGGGATAAGCATAAGTGTCCTTTTGCAGTGATATTCTGCGTCAGACATGTGATTGATATTTAGCGAATGCACATATTTTAAATATTTCTATTTAGCAAATAAAAAGTACCATTTTAAACGAAACATTAGATTTAAGAAAGAGACAACAACAGGGTAACAAGACATCACTAGCTAGTGGAAATTTGTGGGAATAGTATATCTTTGGCCAGCTTTAGGGAACAATTCGAGCTGGGAATAGCAAGCTTCCCACTTTATTCCTCTGGCATTTTGGGGTTAATGGTGAGCAGTGACTGAAAAGAATTTTTAAAAGTCTGTCGATCATTGGGCAAAAATAAAAGATAAAAATAAAAAGTTCCATAAATTGGTGCGCTAATTGAGGTAGGAAATATTTTTACAGGATAGAAATAACGATGATACCTTTTGTCAAATACTTTCTATTATTGTTTTCTTTTATAATTTATTTGACAAGGAAATCTTATTTTATATATTTAAGATTTAAAATTGTCTATTCCATAAAGGATTAGAATTTTTTATGTTTAAGAACTTGAAGGCTCAATTATTTGATGTTCATAAACTTGCACATGCATCACAAGTGCAGTATCCAGTATCTACCGGTATTTACAATATAAAAATGGGAGCTAAAGCTAAATTTGATAATTATTCACATCATATGGTCAAGTCCACCATAATCTAATGATATAAAGATGAATTAGTTCCATTCCCCTTTCATCGATTATATTAATAATAATTGAAAATATTTTATATATAAATACACATATTCACATCATATACGGGATAAGTATAAGCGTCCTTTTGCAGTGATATTATGGATCAGACGTGATTGATATTTTACGAATGCGACATATTTTAAATATTTCAATTTAGCAAATAAAAAGTACCATTTTAAACGAAACATAGATTTAAAGAAGAGACAACAACAGGATCCACAAGACATCACTAGCTAGTGGAAATTTTAGGGAATAGTATATCTTGGGCCTGCTTTAGGGAACAATTCTAGCTGGGAATAGCAAGCTTCCCACTTTATTCCTCTGGCTTTTTGGGGTTAATGGTGAGCAGTGACTGAAAAGAATAATTTAGTCTCGATTGACATAAAAATAGTCCTCAATTTTTTAATTCATATATAAAAATTAAGTAAGTAGAAAACATATTCATCCCAGAAATTTATTTGAAGAATCATCACGATTTTGTAGATCTGTCCAGAAAAAGAAAAGACACGGAAATGATTATGTCGATTAAGTAATGTATATGCTCTTCCAATGATAAAAAAGAAAAAAAGAAATCGAGTAATAAATTTCGGTAGGCGTATTTGATGTACAAAACTAGCTGCTGAACTTTTAAAGGAATTGTGTCGTACAATTGCTGTTCTGGTAATATTCTTGCTTCAAGTACTAATAAAAGTTTTTCTTCCCCCCATTTGCAAGTTCATAAAGACATGACTTTGTGTTACGGCAATTGCCTTGCCAAACTGGGAGTAGACATGCCTTGAGCATTTTTAAAGGCATCTAGTTTAATTAACTCTATTAAGGTTAATAATCGATCATTCAACATTTGGGTTAAATATAAACATTAGCCTGGATGGTTTAAACAACCAAAACTCGATCTTCGTCGGGAGTGGGGCAAGGGATAAAGAATCTCTTCTGCAAGTGTAGACCGTTATATTTAACTCGTCGAGCATCTCTTACCAGGAAAAAGAACTAATTTTAGTTTCAATATGTTGAAGCAATAAATTATCATAATATTCCCTTCCATCATCGTACATTAATGAGTAAACGGCATCTCTCTTTCTTTCCTTTATCAAATCAAAAGTCGCATGTTGATAAGTTTGCTACCTCTTCGGGACTATCTGAACGAAAACCGCCAGCTGAGAAATGGATTATCTTCTATTATTTGAAAAAGGTTCTCCTCATGTGTATTATGTATGCCAAATACACTTTCTCATTTCCTGTGCATAATAAAATAATATTGGAGGAAATAACGTTTTTTTTTTTTACACTTTTGTAAGATATAGACGTATTTATAATATTTGTTATATGAATGTAAAAGAGTAACCGAATTCGCATGCACAATGAAAAAGGTGGGGACGGATTCCTTTCGAATCAAACTGGAAAAAAATACAAAATTTCGATTCGATTTATATGGTTTGGTCCAATTAAGTTCATGGCTCTTGTGGAGGTTAGTAAATTGCCTAGACTTGGCAAAGAGTAGAAAAATGATGTTACATGTGTTTGCAGTCCTTCCCTGATAAGCTTAAAGTCATATTGTAACTTTGCCAAAGTAAGTTCATAGGATCAACTGACTCGAGCTTCTTGTTTCGTTGCCACAGGATTCACATTTGAACCGCGTACCACTCTTCAACATCCATGAAAAGATTGATGGGCAAGACATCATCCCTGGATGGCCTTGGTTTGTTTTCCTGGCAGGAGCTATGGGATGCCTAATTTGCAGCTCTCTCTCCCACCTCCTAGCTTGTCACTCCAGACGCTTCTACCTCTTCTTTTGGCGTCTAGATTACGCCGGTATCTCACTTATGATAGTTTGTTCCTTCTTTGCCCCGATTTATTACGCCTTCTACTGCCATCCTTATTCCCGATTCTTCTATCTCACCACCATTTCGGTGCTCGGTGTCCTGGTCATCGTCACTCTCCTGTCACCCGCTCTGTCGTCCCCCAGTTATCGTTCCTTCAGGACATCCCTTTTCCTTGCCATGGGGTTCTCAGGAGTGTTCCCTGCCGCTCATGCAGTTGCTATCCACTGGGGACATCCACATGTCATGATTTCTTTAGGATACGAGATACTTATGGGGATTTTGTATGCTTCTGGAGCTGGATTCTATGTTAGCAGGATTCCTGAGAGATGGAAACCTGGAGCATTTGACATAGCCGGACATAGCCATCAAATTTTCCATGTCTTTGTAGTTGCAGGAGCATTAGTACACAGTGCTGCGACTCTGGTTGTTTTAGATTTCCGACATAATTCGCCCATTTGTGGGGCATAATGCTTGCAATGGTAGAGCATTTTACACTCCTCGTTGCTTGCAATATCACCGAGATAAACTAGTCATACTATTGTTCGAAGCAATGCCTGTAGTCCATTGTTGATTCCTCGGTTTTGGCTTCTTATATTTACTCCAATCTATAATAAGGCTACCCTGATATGAAGGCAATGAGCGCATCTTGCATTCTGCTGGATGGCCAAAGAGATAGATTGCTGCTTACGTTGCCTGATTAGTTGTGAAATTGGGAGCATATTGAAATATGATGTTTGTATGGGTTAAATTCCCATCATTAAGAAGAGATGTTTCTCTTTATATAAGTAATTAATGGATTTCTTCATTTGAATTGGTCTAAGGACTTGAACTAGGAAAAGTACTTGCCTACAAGTGAGTTGCAGAACAAGAAAGAAACTTGGTTACCAGGCAAGTGCATCGTAGTTCCTGAGCATCTATTCTAACTTTCTCCTTCTCAGTGTATCGTTAGGGGGAAAAGAAGGGAAGGGAAAACCTTAGGCCGTTCATATGGATTTCATAACATATGCACTGCTCTAGCTTTCAAATTTATGAGAAAAAAATAATAATAATAATAGAAAATCGTTTAAAGTTTTATATGATTCATTCTCTTTGTAGTATATTGAATAAAACTGAACTTCTTAGATGAAATTAAGGTTTTGCATAAAAAGGGTCATGATATGATAAGAAAAAAGATCGACTTGAAATTTACTCTGAACAACCCATGAAATACTTATTTGAATAACAGGAAACATGTTGTGAGGAAATAAGGACAGGGTTTTAGTAAAGAGATCAAATTCACTTTCTCAATCGTAAGTAGCTTTACAATTACGCTCCTGAACCTCTTGATTGCTGTATTCAATGCTCAATTTGAAGCTATGACCATCAAAAGTGTTCATCAGGATTAGGTGACACTCGAAACATGTACTTTCTTCTTAAAAATAAGCAAAAAGCTAGATTGGAGATGGTATATTATCTATTATGGTAAATATTTGAAATTTTTTAACTTTTTTTCTGTTACATTATTTTTTTTTTCCCCATTTTGTAAACCAAAAAAAAAATACTGATGGCCGTTAAATTTCATTTTAATTTTCTCTACAGTCCACCACCATCCCCGTTATCAATTATGATTTAACTCTTTTCACATTAATTTATGTTTCCGTGTAGAGACATTTTTTGTTAGTAGTACATTTTGCAGGTTTTTAACTAGTTATCAATTATCTCTCTCGGCCTCTCTAATTCTTAATTTTCAGTCATGTTTACTCTCTCGATATTCTTAAATAACACTCTCTTGTTAGCCAAACCCTAAATCACATGAACGATTTCAAAATTCCCTAAATTTCCCTTTGTTGAAATTTAAATTCTCAATCTTCCTCACTTTGAAAATTAGTTGATAAATACCAGAAGAAACCTTATTCAAATACCGATTCAAAAGGTAGGTTTCTAGCTTTGGTTATTGGATTAATAGAAGAAAATTAGGCAAAAGACCTACTTTCCAATCATGGAGAATGTTCCAAATATCATATTGACCTGATACTGCTCTCCTCTCTCGTTTATGCAATAGGATGGTAATTCCCTCACCTTCAATCTCTAGGCTTAGGGTGTTCGCTCAATCCACAACTCAATCGTCAATTGAAGCAGAGCTTAAGAAGTCATATTTTTAATATGTTGCTTTTATGGAATAAGTAAGCTTTAAGCTTTGATTTCAATTGGATTTTTCCTGAACTCGACATAGATTGTTGATTTTCGACTTGCCAAATGCCCAGAAACTGAGGCATCGAGTCCCTATCTTCTTTCAAGTAGAAATGACACGTGTCTAATGCTCATTCGTTTCATAGCAGCCGCGATAACAGCATCATAGAGATAGTAATTGTTTGATGCATCATCAACTCATGGGCGTATATCAAATTTTTTTTTTTTTTTCTCAATGTTGAGAAACTCATGACATACAAGAGGAAGGCCATGACACGTTAAGGAAAGATGTTTTAGTAATGTAGATAGCCAGGTTCCTAAATGTGAGCCAGATTCTACACAATCATGCTTCAAACGATGCTCACAAAATGGGATGAGGTACATGAATTCTCATAATTCCTAATTTTGATGGCCTTTTGGCTGGTGATTTATTTAACCTTAGAAGTACAAGTACTGATTTGGAACTTCTGGCCTACTTGTCTCTATGCACAAATATTGATTACCAGAACCACAACGTTTTGTAAACCTCCTCAGACCATGGAGTACCACAAGCCAAAGCTACAGATTAATCAGATTTCTCAGAGATAGATAATATGGCAAAAATGCTCAGAGGAACAACTAAGAATGCAGCAAACTTGAGCAAGTCCTCAGTGTCCTTTGATATCACACCAATCCTTGACCAATCTCCACTGTATCTGAAATACACGAGTACATAGAAAGAAAAAGAAAGAATTCAGAACACATGAGTGAAGAAATTAAAAGAGCATGGAAAGAACACGTTCCAAAGAGGGCGAAAAAACTTTGACGTATACCCAGCATCTATAAAACCCAATCCAAAGACTGCAATTGCAGACTTAACAAGGGTTGAGTTAGAAACTCGTAATGGGAAAAAGGGCTTATTCTGGGTTATGTCAGAGCTCTCCGTCACTGGTCTCCTTTTGGCATATATGACACCATTACTTCTCTGAATTTTCTTCCCAAGAGGACGTGTGATTGAGGGCAGTTTGATGAAGATAAAGCTGCCATGGATATGGGTAATAATCTCCATTGTATTTGCTCCCGTCCTTCCAATCCTCTGCCACAACCAAGGCATTTATGCCGAGGCCCAAAATCCTCCATAAAAGCACATCTTGGCCCAAAAATAAAAAGGAAAATTGAAAACCACGTTACTTTTCTAGTTTAGGAAAAAAATAAATAAAATAAATGGATTTTTTTTTCAACTTTACACTATGCTTACCTTTCTCTTTTTTTTTTAGATGAAACTCAACTTTATTAAAGATAGTTAAGTTTGGCCACAAGTATCTACAATACTTAGGCTTACATAACATGACAAAGATTCACAAAATCATCATATAGACTCTCTACAGGTAGAGAGGAAAACATGATTCTAAATCATACAATAAACACTTACAGCATGTTCAGTAAGAGAGAATCTCAATTTAATTTCATGTTTGTAATTGGGCTAACACATATTGTTTAATTTCATGTTAATTAATGCATGTGATGATATGTGTTATTTCTTTAACAAATTTTTATTCATCTTGCTGTTACTTTGATTTCCAAGTTTATGATGTTCCATTAACATGCTATAATTACATGTAGTATGCTTGTACAAGTACCTTTTCACAAATGCTTGTATTTAGACATTTAACTCCAGATCTAGTGAAGAATAGGGTTTCATTTCGCCTTTCACCATGATGGGCTTCTAATGAAGTAGTCTAAAGCACAACAAAAACAAAACAATCTCAATTCTCAAAAAACAAAAGTAAAAGTTAACATTAATTTTAAAGTCATGATCTAGTCTAAGTTAAATCACGTTTATAATATATATATATAACAAACAAGCATGGGATATAAAAAGAAAAAACGATTCTTCACTTTTGCTCATTCGCTGCCATCCTTAATGCCAGCTCGGAAAATGGTTTATAATTTTATCACCGCTTTACGCTAGGAAGCACACATATGGCAGCGTCTCTACTTTTGTACATTCGCACTTAACAATGTAATATGAGTGATATGCCTTTGACGAAGTGAGACAAGCATTGTAAGATGCCTTCAGATAATGATTCCTCTGTGGTGTATTTAGTTGAATTAGTTCCTGCACTCTCACTGATAAAAAAAAAACTTCTGCCGTCAAAGTTATCATTTGCCATTAATTGAACAAATGAGAATGATTGGTAATTAGAATGATTGATTCTCGTTTTTATTTTCCTTGTTGCCTTCACTCTTTTCTTTCTTTCTCAAAATAATGTAGATTAATTTGGAAAAGTTTTAACCATTCGATTGAAAAAGGAAAATAACCAACATTAAAGTCCTGAAATTTAAGTTACTTTTTAATAAATACAAAGAGTATATCCTTTGTAAATTTCCTTTCCATTATTTTTGAACGCGAAACAAAACAGAAGAAGTTGTTTACTCCAATATTTTTCAACATAATTAATTTTTGTCAATTTTTGGGTTATATGAGTTGTGTTTGTTTTCACTTAGCATACATGAAAATGATTTATATCGGAAGGATGTTAGTGCATGGAGTAGTGCTTGCAATATTACATTACATGGTAGCAATATATTTTTCATCATGGATCTAGCTGACTTATGTCAGCACAAACTCCATTCGGTTGGTCATTTAGTTCAGTAAGTAATATATTATTTTGGTTATATATGTTACTGTTGGCAACATGCTCATCTAGTGAATTTCAGTTTTCTTCCCTGATTTTAACTAATATGAATGGAAATTTCAATACCTTTCAGTGGTTGATCAATTGGTGTATTATCAGAACAAACTTCAACGGAAAAGAAAACTTGCATGCTCTGTCATAGCTCTATGGTTGGAGTACTATGATGTTGCTTATCAACTGATGTTCCAATTGTGTACTTTGTCCCTGTGTTCCCATCAACCCCGAGTTCGGTCGTATCAAATGAATTTTTACCGACATCGTGAATACATTAGGAGGCTAGTTCATAGCGTTGACGTTTCTTGTATTGAGCAACTACGTCTAGATAAGCAGTCATTTTTTAAACTATATGAGATGTTAGAGGGTATAGAGGGGCTAAAGCCTAGTAGACATTTGCTTGTCGATGAGCAAGTAGCTATGTTTTTGCACATACTTGCTTATCATGCAAAAAATAGGATCATAAAACATAATTTCAAGCGGTCTAGTGCGACAGTAAGCCAATACTTCCATACCATCCTAAACGTGACTCTTCGTCTAAGTAGTCGCCTACTTAAGAAGCCTTAACCCATTATTGACACTTGCTCGGATAGTCGATGGAGGTTCTTTAAGGTATGTCCTCAACCCTTTTACGATGACATTCAATCTTTTTAATTTCCATACGTAAGATCTATAATGTATGATGCTAATGGTTCGGTTGTTGTGTAGAACTATTTGGAAGCTCTAGACGGAATACACATCTCAATTAGAGTGCCAATGAAGGATAAACTGCAGTATAGAACTCGAAAGAATGATGTTGCAACCAATGTCCTAAGTGTTTGTAACCCAAGCATGTAATTCGTATACGTACTACCAGGATGGGAGGGCTTTGCAGCGGATAGTAGGGTTCTTCGAAACACATTCACCAGGCGTAATGTCTTCAAGTTCCATACGGTAATATTTCCCCTTTTATCTAAGTTTACTCTCGATTTTTTAACAAATATTTCAAACAAAATAACCATGTTTTCATCCTTCATATAGGGTGCTATTACCTAGTTGATGGAGGTTATCTAAATTGTGAGGGTTTCTTAGCTCCTTTTAGAGGTCAACGATATCTCCTTAATGAATGGCGTCAAGGTCATGGCCACCAGCCAAGAACTCCTGAAGAACTATTTAACTTGAGGCATGCATGCGCTCATAACGTAATTGAAAGGTGCTTCGGTCTATTAAAGATGAGGTAGAGTATTCTAAGAAGTCCATCATTCTACCCTATTCGAATCCACAACTGCATCATTCTAGCTTGTTGTTTGCTTCATAATTTCGTAAGAACAGAGATGAGCCATGACCCCTTCAAGGAGCAATTGGAAGGCGTACAGGACAATAATGTTGATGCTAGCAAAGACTTGATCATGACATTAAGGAATAATGATGCATGGTCTACTTGGAGGACACAGTTAGCAAATGACATGTTTAACGATTGGAGAGCTCATACAAATAGAAGCAATTAGTTTGACTATCTAATCTGAGGAAATGAAATGAAGTTCCAGTCATGATAGCCTTAGGAGATTGCATTATGTACTCTTTTGTTTCAAGCATAGTTAGGAAGATTTTTTTTTATTTTGTGTCAGAACATCTTTAAATTCAGTTGTTCTTATTTTGGTTGCTACCCTTGGATGTTTCTAGTTATCTTACCTATGTGCATTATTTCATTATCCACGTTAGTTGTGGCATCTGTATTCATCATATGTTACATGCCTTTGCATTACTTTGAAGTGGTTCATTTTAGCTTATGCTGAATGTGTTGCTCTTGACATTCACTGCTCCTTCCTGCTTTGTTTATTCCTTTGTCTAAGGACAGATATATGGAGGATGTACAATCTACACAACCAGATGGAAAGACTGAGAAACAAACCAAGCGAAAATGGACTGTTCTAGAGGACAATGCATTAGTGGTGGCCATGGTAGACTTATACAATAGCCGAAGACACAATGCTGACTGTAGCTTCAAATAAGGATACCTACAAGAGTTAGAGAACAAACTGAGAGTTAGCTTGCCCAACAATGGGTTGAAGGCCAAGCCAAACATAGAGTCCCATATCAAAACTTTGAAAAAGGGTTGGAGCATCGTCTATGATATGGTGTACGGAAAATCCACCAGCGGGTTTGGATGGGACGATGATAGGAAAATGGTGATGGCAGAGAAACACGTTTGGGATGCCTATCTAGAGGTAACCATCAATTTCAGAAGTGTAACAGTTGATGCTTTTGTTATTATATTTATATCAATGTAATATATGCATAATTATTGGTGTGGACTTGTGCAAGACCAGTGGTATTCTTCTTGGCAATTTTATAAGTAGCTTAGTTTGCTCTTTATTTTTTCTTTATAAGACAATAAAACTAAATGATATGCTTATGTATATCAATAGTGATGGAAGTTGCTTTGTGGTTCTCCTTCTGTCTGATATCAATATTGTTGGATTATAAGACATGATGGAAATACAAGTTTGTTGTTTAATCTTTATTGAATAATTTAGTCATGTTACTTTTTGGCTGATTATTAGCTGTTTGTTTTTATCTTATCATTTTTTTTTCTTATAATGTCTACTGTGTATATCCATTTTAGCTGAGAGATATGTTTTGTATCCTATTTGATTTAGACTTATCACATACAAGTCCCAATGTTGTATATATTGGCACATCAGTCCATAATTAAAAAAATAAGAGTTTTGATGCCGAAATCCTTCAAATACGTTTCCCCTTTTCATTTTGTTTTTATGCTTCCGGAGAAGTGGTCTTGTTTACCACAACCAACTTTGATATTGTAAAAGCAAAGCAATGTCAGCTTTTTCCCTCTTCTATTTTGATTTGTCTTTTGGTTGCAAGAACTGTTGAATCTTTTTAGTTCAATATGATGTATGCATTCAGACTTGTCTCCATCTCACCGTAGAAGGATTTTCATTTTTCCATGAAATCGGTCTTGATGGATATACGTTTAGTTGTTTCTTATGTCTTCTTTTAGCCCTACCACCTTGAATTAGTTTACGAGTGAATACTAGTACTAAACGTCCAATATAAAACAAATTTACCAACCTCAAAATATCTTGTGGAAAGTAGATTCCTCCATTATTCATGATTACACAATATTGTAATTTTAGGTTATTTCTCAATTATTGATGGTTTTTTGTTCTCTTCTTTTGTAAAGCTACCCTGCTGCATCCGGGTTTATGACTAAGAGCTTCCCATACCTTATCAAGCTTTCTACGATATACGGGAAAGACCGTGCCACCAGCCAAGAAGCACAAATGGCTGATGATGTCATTGAAGAGATAAACATGGAGCAAGCACAAAAGCAGCAGGCGGAAGATGATACACCGCTAGAAGATGAAGCGGAGGAGCAATCCATTCGATTGAGTGCAACTCGTCCTTCGTTCAAAAGAAAGAGGGCATTGCGTAGGGATGAGGGAATGGCCGACATGATCAGCAGTTTCGAAGAAGGGATGAAGGAAATGAAGACCTCTGTGCATGAGTTGGTGCATACGTTGGCAGATAAGGCAACTCTAAACATAAAGACATTAAGGAACTTCCTTCGTGGTATTGAGGGCCTCACTCAGCTGGAGATTTACGAGGTATTATATAGACTGCCCGATAAGCTACTTAACGTTGCCATACTGTACAACCTGCCATGTGATGAGCGGCTGGATTATGTTCGCATGATTTTGCAACGTACATTACTTAAAATGATCCTTTTGTTGTGAAGATAGCTAGTGACGTAGCCTTTTGAGCTGATGTGCTATTACATTAACGTATTTAGCTACCTTATGACTTAAGGAACACCTATGTAAAGGTTTGTAATTATGTTTTGTCGTTGGTAGGACAACGCTTTTGCGTTCAGAGCTGACCTGAGATGTTTTGTGGTATAAGTGTCTGTTATATATTGAAAGTGTATCCCAGTGGGGAACTTCAGTGTCTAGTTCGTAACGACTTAGGGAGTCTCTGCTATGTACAGTATATGTATTATGGTTGTCACATATCAATGGAAGCAATAACTTAGCAAAAGATCATCTATTTATTGTCTTTCATATTTGTATTGATAATTTATTTTGTGCTGAGATTGGGTGTATATCCTAAATAGTAGATGCTAAAGTTCTCCGTCTTGATAATTTATTATGTGCTCACATTTACTTGGGGCTACATCCTAATTTATAGTGTAATGATAAATTTGTATCTCCTTTTTAAGGACATTTTCAAGGAGGGAGTGAAAAATTGTTTTTATTTCTTCTCCTATACAGCTGTACAAATTAAATGTAGCTTGTTAGGGCTATTTGATGGATCAATTCGGTAGGGCTTTATTGAGGAATGGCGATGGATGTATATATTCAACCTTCATCCCCTTTGGATGATAGTAGGCATTCTTACATGTGTTCTACTGAGTGCTAC
Source organism: Lumnitzera littorea (assembly GCA_024138015.1). NCBI lineage: Eukaryota > Viridiplantae > Streptophyta > Magnoliopsida > Myrtales > Combretaceae > Lumnitzera > Lumnitzera littorea. Next base: position 45,918,578 of record JAMXBB010000007.1, on the reverse strand, counting down.
AGTTTCTATTATCCTAGCAAATGGAATGCCTACTCTATGGTGGGAGAAAATGAATGTAAGATGTTATAGTATAGTAACTGTCTTCATACGCTTTAAAATTCTAATATGAGTCTTATCCATTATGTTGTTTTCTTTTTTCACTGCATGGATTGACTAAGATAAATTATTTAGTAGGCTTAGATGGTTTTTACTCAGTTCAGTTATATATATATATATATATTAAGTACAATAATGTTCCATCTTACTTGTATTTATTTATTTATTTTTTGGTTGTTACCATCGGTTTTGTACAATATGGAGCATTTGTATGATCCAACATGTGTGACCACATCATACGAACAACTTACACATCTGAACAATCTCCAGATGGAATTGATGGATATGGTTTTTCTAAGTTATGCCTTTTTCACAATATAAAACTAATTTGATTTTCCAAATTTTCTTGTTCATTGAGTTTTATCCATGTCCTAACAAGAGATTTCATAATATCCACCAAATAGCTTAATTACTTCCTTAATTTCCCGGTTATGTTTTGCTGGAGTAATTAGATGTTTCAATGCTATCAATCAACTCCTGACTTCATCTCCAATTATACGTACGTGTCGGGAAGTATAGTAAAAGACTAGTTTTCCGAAATAATAACTACTCATTTCTATAGTATTGGCAATATGACAAATGTAATAAAAATGACAGTAGAACAATAAGTGATAAGTTTTGACAAATTCATAATTTATTTAACTGGAACAGGAGACTACTTAGCATATCTGTAGGGACATTTCGAATAGCACGCTTAACTTCTATAGTACATTGGTAAAGTGGTAATTGTAAACCCAGGTTCAAAACATCCAGGAAAAGAGCTAACATATATTACATTCAACAAATAGAGGAAAACATAATGTCTTTACTCTAGCTCACTGAGATTAACCCATATACTAATTAAACAACGGCAGAAGTGGAACATTCACCTAAGGCTAATACTAGTTTACGGAATCATCATGCCAAACATTGATATGGTGTAGTAAAGCTATTCTTTCTACTAGATATGAAATAAATTATCGCCATTACAATGTTTGCAAGCAATGACATGCACAGTAGTGCTCGTAATTTCCCCACCTTGCTTGAAATTGATGCACACAAGCTGTCTAGCCATCTTTCCCTTTCTTGTGATGAGCGCAACGCATGCTGCAACTTCATGAAGGACTCCTTTCTACCTTGCTCTGTTTGAAAATGTTGTTCACATTGCTCTAAGGGCTGTAGAACCTTTTTCCTAAACTTCAATACATATTTGCATGTGGGAGGATCAACCCACTCAAAGAACCTACAGCCTCCGCCATCTTGCATAACGCTTGGGAATTAGGCATAATGGGCATAGACATCAACTGGATAAAAAAAATTGAGAGAAGAGAGGTGTCCATACCCAATAGCTTAGACACCCATGAAATCTCTGCCCAAAAGAACATGGTTGCCAGGATGAAACAATCATCGACTGATTCTCGCAACAACAAACCACATTTTCCTCTCCTCAGACATGAGAAGTCATAGAATATGATGAAGTAGACATGGCAAAGCACCTTCACCTCCTCCCTGTGAAATACAACTGAAATTAGAAGCCAAACTTGTCATAACAATGCAAGAGCAAAGTAGTACGTACTATGAAGTTTCCTCATACAAATATTGTTAAAAAACAGGAAGAATTTGTAATAATCAAAGCTTATCGAGGGCTCCATCCCTTTCAGTTCCCCTTTTCTCAACCTTTTTCAGCAATAAATCGAGGATTAGGATGGAATTTTGTGTTATAACTCAATATGATTTTATTTACTAACACATTATGAATCTACAAAGTCAAGTATCACTTTGCCAATCAAATCAAGAATGGCAACAAAAGAGTTCTATAAATTGGAATTCATAGATTCACATGCATAGATGGACCATTAGATGGCAAAGGCACTCCAAAAACAAAACATAAAGAAAGTTGTTATATCATACAAACCATAATTATGGGTTTTTCTAGCAAACATTTCATGATGACTATTCGAATTATCTTACAATTCATCTTCCCTAATGCTAGTGAAATGATTGGGGAGTGCCATCTAACCTTATTCATCAGAATTGCTATAGGGACTAGTTGCTAAAACAAAGACCGACAGTATGACATGATGAAAAACTGGTAAACTAACACGTGACAATCTTAGCCATCCTACAAACATTTTGGCTGCTAAGTGATTGCTACACAGTAAATGCAAAATGAATCTCGACTTCATTGACATATCCTAATATGATGATATGATATTCTCATCACAAATTATGTAGGAACAGACCACTATTCCGATGTTTCTCGCCTTGTATCTTCATGAATGATAGAAAAGTGGCCATTGGTTTTCATATGTCCATTGAAACGGGTAATTAAAACTCAACTTTGGATCAAAATTCAAAATATGAAGAAGAAAGCATATCTTACAACAATTGGTATATAGCCTCTTTTGCCTCCTTATTGTTTTTAGGAATCAACGCGGTTACATTAACACCTTTTAGATGATTGCAACCTAGTCTAGACAAAAAACAAAAGAATTTGCCTGTAAAATATAGGAAGACTTGATGCTTAGAGAATTTTATTTCCCTTAGAATAGTACAAAACACGTTTTGTAAGACTAGAATGCTAAAAGAGAACAATTACAAGTGGGAAGCCTGTAAATTAAACAAAAAAAAATTAAATACATACAGAAATCCATGAAGTCCTTAATGAAAGATCATTAACTATAGAGATATAATGACTAACAATACTAAATTAATATAACACCAGTATGTTGTCACTTTCTCAACTTATGGACAAACTAGTTCAAATTTGTCATAACATTTCTTTCAAGAAATCAAAAAGGGATAAATTAGCTAGTTCCGCATAAAATCCTCCATCATAAATCGAAATTCACATCAAAGTAGATGTTAAATCTACACAACGAATGAAAATACATGATCACACAAGCCAAAATTTATATTGACAAAGTTGCAGATGAATCGCTGCGCGAGAGCATAGTATCTATACTATATATTCGCATTCACATAATACAAGTAATATGTTTTCACACGCAATCTATGTACATGTCTATGACTATGCAACAAAAGTTCATAACATATGAACCTTCCCACTGGTTTAAGAAATAATACTGGGAACCAAAAGATTCAACAATGCCTGCATCCTTTATATGTGGAAGATTCATATAGAAATTAGTATTCCGAGGGGATGAATAAAACCATAAAAAAATCTTCGTTGTTTTAGTTGCCTATAAAACAACCTCAATGATAAGATGGGCTACCATCCTTTTTGTCAAACCCACATTTGAAGGATTAGCTAACAACATTATGTATCTTCCCTCGAATACAAGAGCATGAACTACATTAACAAATTACATATACTTTACAGCTATTGTTGGATCAATGATCGATCGGAAAAATCGACTAACGTAACCACATTCCACTAATGCCAGATAGACAAAAATGCTTAAACAATGTCATGCACGGTGAATGCGTGCAGTGTATACATGGAAAACTAGTGATATCATGCTTGACATTGTACTAGTTGGAAGAGAAAATAATACATACTTGGAAATATAAACACAGGTGAGTGAATTATGTAACTCAGCGACTGTTGCTCGCTTCGGAGAACAGCTTACTATATTTTACTACGACTTTGTACTTTGCGAATGTCCAAGTCTTTTAGCGTGTGCCTATTGATGGAGGAATGATCCATGGTGAGGACTATGGATGTGATGGGTCAAGTGATTATGGCTCCGTTGGGTGGTGATAGGGGCTTCTACGGTAAAGATGGGGGCGGTGATGATGGAGCAAATCTATCGAACGATTTGGGGATTTAGGTTTTCAAATTTTTTAAGCTGTCTCGTTTGTTTATAGAGGGGTAAATTAGGTACTTCACTCTTTGTTCAATTTTTATTCTCTATAATAAGATATCTAGCTAAACCATTCAATTCAAACATCCCGGTATCTATTTATACTCTATTCTCCTCATATTCTATTTCTTAATAATTACAATTCCATTCTTCACATATTTTATTCTGTGAACTAAACATACCCTTAGTTCATGTCTTTGTTGGTATAATTGAAATTGAAGGTGTTAAACCTATTACTCAAGTCCTTGTATAGAACAACTACATCAGCTACGTTAGAATCCTCAAGTAATAAACTTTATAGAAATTTTATTGTTTCTAAACAATCTGATAATATGGATATATTCTTAAAAGATTGTTCCAAAGCAATTTTAAGAGCTCTAGTTATTTCCTACAGTTCTACTTCTAAGGGGGATGTATAGCCTATTAGCTGAGCAAATCCTAGCAGGAATTCTTCCTTTGCATTCAACATAATTCTTCCTATCCTGCCTTCATTTCTTGAGCATTAATTGACACATTAGTTAGAATGAAGATTGATTTCTTATGTTGTAGATGTGGAAGGACAAACTTCTTAACAAGATTATTTATCCTTACTAAGATACTTTCTTTTAGTTTTTCGCTTGTTTTAGCTGCCCAAAAATCAACTATTAAAATTTTTGCCCAGCTAGCACATCTTGATATATCATTTGGGTTTTTAGTGCCAAATATAATGTCACTTCTATACTTCTAAATTATCTAAACGAAGAATAGGAATTTGGTTTGCCACAATGGTTTCCTTTGCTAGTTCTTTCCCATATTCTTTATGAAGGATGCATTTTGCTTAATCCATCTATTTAAAGGTTGCAAGAAGGATGCCATAAAAGCATTAGCATTATTTAATGTTCTCCAAATTTCTCAAACTTTTTCACAATCATTTAAGACGTGGTCGATGGTTTCAATATGTTGTTTATAGAGAAAACATATAGTATTCATTTGTATTCTTCTTTTACATAATTTATATTTCGTTGGTAATGAATTATGTAAAATTCTCCAAATGAAAGTTTTAATTTTTAGAATCGTTGGCATTTTCTAAACCTAATTTGAGTTCTCTATGACCAACTTGGGTTAAAATTTCTCTTTGATTAGTTGTTTATATATCTATTTAAGGGAGAATTTTCCATTTGTACTTAGCTTTCACATAATTGATTCCCTTTTTGATGAATCTGGGTTAAGGATAACATTCCCTAGTTTTAGATTTGTGGTAGTTTAAAATGGAAAATCCAATAAGTTCCCCATTCCATTCATTAAGGCCTAAACAAGCCCCCTTGACAGTTAAGCTTTCAGCACCCTTAGGTAATGGTCTAATAAAGAATGTCCTTGGAAAGCCCTCATTACACCAGTTATGTGACCAGAATAGAGTTATATTGCCATGCCTAATAGTACACTTGACATGTTGATCAACCCATTTTATTTCTTTAAAAATACTCTTAGCTTTTTCTGTTACATTCCAGGTCCCTTCCCATTTTGGCATCTTTTATACTTATCCCTCGTAACTTTTGCCCATAGCTTCTCACCTTAAAGTACTTTCCAGGCTACTTTAATCAACAAGCTCTATTATGCAACTTAAGATCATGAAGGCCCAAGCCACCATTATCTTTGCTATTTTTCAGCGGTTCCTAATTCAGCCAATGCATCTTCTTTGTCTATTGTGTAGAGCCCCATAGGAAGTCCCTTGTCATTACTTCCAATTTGGATAAGATCAATGCTAAAATACTTAAGCATTGTAGATAGTAATTCATTGTATCCTCAATCACTAATGATATGAGAACTTTACAACTTGTAAAGTCAAGCAATTTGGTTTTCCAACCTATTAGTTTTCCTCAATTTTTTTCAATTAGAAACTTCATATCATCTTTTGTAGTTTTTCGTGCATTATTAAGTGGAAATCCTATATATTGACCAATCTGTTGACACTCTTTAATTCCCAAAATAGCTTATGATTATGCCAAGGCTCCTAATTTACATTTTTCAAGAAAATGACTCTTGATTTAGTTAGGTTTATTGTTTGGCCTAACATCTCTTAAAATCGTTGCACCACTAACATCATGTCCATTGCATTAGGTGAATTTATTTCACTAAGATAAGATCACCCACCAAAAAGAGGTGGGACAATCTTAATTCAGATACTCTATACCTTATAGGTTTCTACTCTTATTGATTAAACATTGTGTTGAATCATCTTGCCCAAGTATTCCAATGCAAAAATAAATACGTAAGGAGATAGAGGATCTGCTTGCCTAATACCCATGCTCGTGGAAAAGTAAGGTAGTTTCTCTCCATTGAGTATAGGAGAAAATTGTGCTGTTACCAAAGGTGAGCTGATTAGATTAGTCCATCTAAGAGGAAAGTTCATTTCAGTCAGAGCTAACCTTATAAGACTCCATTCCATCTAGTCATACACCTTGTGTAAGTCTAGTTTGATAATCATTCATCCCTATTGTCCTTTTTTGTTATTACAAGAATGTATAATCTCCTATAAGAGAATGACATTATCTTATGCACTTCTCCTAAGGATGAAGTTACCTTATGTAAGGCTTATGATAGAATCAAGATAAGGCCTGATCCTATTCCTCAGTATCTTCATGATAGCTTTGTAGACAATTGTTCATAAGCCAATTAGATGATAGTCCTTTAGACTGTTAGCCCCTTGAAATTTAGGTATCAAAACTAGCAAGGTTCTTTTTATCTTAGTCAGAATATTTTTATGTTTACAAAATGTTAGTGACGAAATCAATGAGTGTTTTTCCAACTATATCCCTACATTTTATATAAAATATGGCATGTAGACTATCTTCTCCAGATGATTTCCTAAGTCCTATATCAAGGAAATTTTTTTTTATTTCTTTTGACCATCCCCCTCTTAAAGTAGAAATAGCATCTTGTATGATGTCTAATGTTTCATGTTGTGTCTAAAACAACTTTGAGTAAAAATTCTTGACATGGTACTCATGTTGGTTATTGTCATGTATCTAGTTGCGACTCTAGTCATACAATCCATAGATTGTTATCTTTTTTCTTCTTACTAAAACTACATTATGAAAGAATTTTGTATTTTGCTTCCCTTGCAAGAACCATTTAGTTCTAAGTTTAGCAGCCCATAAGGAGCTCTCTTGTTTTAAAACTTAAAGAAGTTCCTCTTTAAGGAAGTATTATTTGTTAATCAAACATTAGGTTGGGGAATTCACTATCTATTTTTGTGTTTGATATATTTGGTTCATAATATTCCCTTTCTTTACTTGCACCATAGTAGCTCATAAGGAGCTCTCTTATTTTAAAACTTAAAGAAGTTCCTCTTTAAGGAAGTACTATTTGTTAATCAAACATTAGGTTAAGGAATTCACTATCTGTTTTTGTGTTTGATATATTTGGTTCATAATATTCCCTTTCTTTACTTGAACCATACCGAACACCTTTTTATTCCAATCTCTCAATTGTTGTTAGAAAGGATGAGGGTCAACAACCACACTAAAATGTAGATATGACTAGTACTTAGCAAGAAAGGGTTTGAAATATGAATATTCAAGCCATATTTCTTGAAATCAAAATGGCCTTGATTTGGTATGTTGAGCTCAGTGGGGTTTCTTGAGTATGTATTGAGGAGGAGGGGCACATGGTCAGATCCTAGGCAATTTAAATAAAATAACTTTGAGAGAGGGAAAAGGCTAGATCAATTGTTAGCCCAAGCTTGATCTATCAGAGTTTGAATTAGTCCAACTATGTTTTTACTTCCATTGGACCAAATAAATCTTTTCCCTATGAAGCTTAAGTCTTGCATGCTACAAGAATTCATATAATTTTGATACTCTTGGGCCCTTCTTTAATCAATAGTGGCTCTACCCCACGTTTTAGAAGAATTTAAAATTTTATTAAAATCCTTGAGTATAATCGAAAGACCATTTAACATATCATCTAACACAATCAAAACTTGCCAAAGAAGTTTCCTTTTATAGTACCTAGGACTATCGTAAACTGAAGATAAATACCACTTCACAAAGTTATGAGCTACCTGAAATGAAATTGTCATCTATTGGCTACCCACATGCACTTCATCCACTATGGGTCTTTCCGCATGCCATAAAACTACTATTCCCCCGCTCTAGCCAATAGCTTCATAGCATAACATGTGATGGAATCCTAATGCCCCTTGCAAGCTAATAGCCTCCTGCCTTTCAAGTTTAGTTTCCAGTAAACATAAAATATTAGGATCATTCCACTAGATGAGTTGCTTGATTTCTTGCCTCCTAGCTCCGGAGTATGCCCCCCTAACATTTCAAGAGAGTACTTTGAGAGGCATTCTTCTTAGCATAATGTTTCCTTAAGTCATTGCAGTAGGCTAAGAAGTGTAGTTGTCATATTGAACCATGTATGTAGAATAGGGGTTTCATTTCTGCCTCTCATATACCTAATGATTTCTATCTGTAACCAGCAAGGCATGGATTGGCCATGTCCAATGGAGGATGTATACATTAGTTGACAATCCCCACCAGAAGGTGCACCGTTACTAAGATCATTCGGATTTGCATTGGAACCATAGGGTGGAGGTGGAGGAGTTCCACCAGAGTTTGCACTGTTGGTTTCCACTTGGATAGGAGACTTGGCAGAGTTATTCCCATCATCCATTTGGACGTTTGAGCAATTAAGGTCCCCTCTTTCATGCTCAGAACAGTCTATCCTTGTGTCACATGGTAAATTCTTCCATGAGGATGAGTTTCCTTAAAGGTCATTGTTACGACAGTGTTGGGGTATGAAGATTAATTCGAAATTTGCTCCTGTGTAATCAGCTCCATTGCTATTTCCATCACATTTTTTGGGAACGAAAAAGCTTGAATTAAAGCATTCATGTTGAGGATTGGTTGGCTTGAAGCTGGGTGAATGAGGTGGATGTAAAACTTGATTTGGTTGCGTAGTTCCATGCTTACGCACACTTTTTTTCCAAGACTTCTTTTTTAGCTAGATGAAGGAACCTTGTTACCTTTGTTTAAAGTATAAGAACAAGTAAGGGCTCCTTCACTCATGCTTTTACTGCTCGTTGATGGACAGGGAATATTATTAACTATGTTCTTAATATTATGGTCTTTTAGTTGGCTCTTAGCTAGAATATCATCAATTGGATGTTCAATTTCCTTTTCTTTACCAGGATTCAAGACATTACTGCACTCGATGATTTGCCTCCCTACAGCTGAAATGACTTCCATTTACACGGTCTTTTCCTTGTCTTGCTGATGTAACTATCCTATTATAGATTCCCTTCCACTTTTATCATATCTGTTGGTCTCTTCAGTCGCCCTTCTTGAGTCTTTGGATATGATGTTTAGAGTTTCTCTTCTCTTCATCTACTTCTCTGACTCTTGTGTGTCTATTTTTATTTTACTCACTGTAACTTGATTTCTAGTTACTGACTTGTTCAACGAGCATTTTCTCCTTTCAACTTTGATCCAGTTGCCATATTCAACATCATTATTCTATTGATAGCTCTATTTTGTGTTTTCTATCTTTCTTGTAGACCCCATCAAATTATCTTAGGAATTTACGTTCTGTTTCGAAATTTATCGTCCTGTGGACTATAGGTTGTCTTATCCTCTACATCTGATTCTAGCAAAGGACATGTAGCTCTTCTATGGCTAATGCACCTACACTTAGAACATAAATTGGGAGGACTTTCATATTGTAGAACATAGGGTTGATTGTTAATGACCACTATATGGATGAAGGGTTTATCATGTTAATCTGGACACATATATCCTTGCAAACTTCCCTCTCTCAAGGCCAACATTATATGTATTAAACTTTAAAACAGGTCCCATGGCCTCCCCAATTTTCCTAATCGCACTAGGAGAGTAATAATCCATAAGGAGTTCTTATATTCTAGCCCATACTGCAATATAGTCGATTTTAGCCATTGAAGCTTTAAAATTTGGCACCTATTTCCTTATAGCCATAAAGCTTCCATTTACAAACTAAGCCCCTTTTTGGATTATCCAGTTTATGTTAGCTTCATTATCGAAGGTGGCTAAATAGAATCCATTCCCAACATGTACTAATTTGTACATGCTGATGCCTTTCCACATCCTTCTTAGCTTATGGTCTATGATTTGAAAGCCTAAGTTTCCTCTTAGACTCTTCAGAATTAAAGTGAATCTCCATGGAGATTAGATAGCAGATTTCTCCAATTTGTTGAAAGAGATAATTTTTACCCATTTGCCTCCATTTCTAGTATCCGATTCTTCTTGTTAATAATTTTCAAATTCATTATGCATTTCTTTTGGGCTACTTGTTTCTCTAAAGAAACATTTTCCATATGTGCTAAGAACATTTGTCAACACTGAATCCCCATGGGAAATTTTAGCATAGATATGTGCTTCTATGGGTTTATTAGATGATCCATCACTAAGTCATTTCCTTTGTCGTCAAGCTTGGTCCACTGGTTCGTCAAGGTTTTCAATAGAGTTCATTTTTTGGGAGATTAATGTTTTATTTCATCTTTTATCTTTACTTCCATAATGTGCTTGCTTGTTGGATCATTAAAATCATTGATTGAATTTTGGTTTTTTTTTTCAATTTTTTCTTAAAGTTTAAAGTTTAAATATCATATCTAATCAATCTTTTGCTTTCAAATTTTCTATCCACCACTTGATGTTTATACTATACTCTTTGACCAATGAATTTTTTATTACATCATCTTTTAGAGATAATGAAAGTAATAAATTTGATTTTAAAAAAGAGTTAAATTTAGCATTATAATTAGTGGCTTCAAACTATGAAATTTTGACAAATTCGTTTGTATATATTATTTAGTAATTTCAAATAATAAAAAAATATAAAATTAGAAAAATATGTAATATTCAATTAGTGAAATTGGCATTATCTCATGTTTGGAGTAAAGAAAAGAATCACAAAGGAAGAAAGCAAAGAAAAAAAAATTATTTGGATAACAAAGGAAAAAAAAAAATAATTGGAGGAAAATTTAATCAAATATTATTTGAAACTTAAGTCTTCATTAAAAGGGTACTTCAATCATTTTTTACAATTTCCTTCGGTTGGAGAGAAAAACTTTTACTTGACCCAAAGCAAAACCTTTCCTCATAAATCCATCTCTTTTCTTTTAACGAGAAAAAATTAATTTATCCTTTCTAATTCTTTCCTCCTCCTTCTCTAATTCAATTATAGTGTTAAACCTTCTCGAAACTCCTGAGAAGATCAATGTTTATTTTTGGTAACTTTAATTTATCCATGAAGAAAGGTACGAAACAAGTTATTCCTCTTTATAATTTTATTTTGTCTGGAAAGATAAAATTTAAGTGTATAAGCCATATCAACTTAAACTTAAAAAGCCTTCATTATTCCTACCATTTTCTTGTGAATAGGTTTTTAAGAAGAGGGGACAATAATTAGAAGGTCATCTTTATAAGTGTAACTAGGGTTTTAGGATGCAAAAATACTTGATAAAAGTATATTTTATTCATATTTTAATGAGCGAATTAGAGAAAATTATTATTGATTTTATAGAAGTTATTTAAAATTAATACTTAAGTATTCTCATTTGAATCTTTTAAGTATTAGAGGATTCAGAGTGGAAACACAAACAATGTCACACCCTAAAAAAGTAGAGTCATAATAGTCCTGTCGTATAAACCATTTTAAGATAGAAATTAGTCTTACAATCGCTATCTTAGACCTGATCTACACAAGGCGTTCATGACTAACCCGCTTTGAAGTAAACAGTTTATAATTTAAATAAATCATTTACCTAAGAAAGTGAGGAAATATATACATACACTATAATTCAATTATTACAATTAAAGTTTACAATATTTCTCTGTAATATATTTCTTAGTTATTACATTATTCAGAAATGAAAAATTCTAAAGTAAAAGCTTAGACCTTAAAAATATGTGTTTATTCTTTAAATGTTTTTCCTCACTCCTCAGGATCTAGTAGCTGCTAGCTTTAGAGTAGTTGTATGCTGCTTCTTAGCCAGCACCTGCATGACGTCTATAAGGATGTGAGCAACCACAGCTCAGTAAGTTAGGATGGAGGACTTAAAACTATACCATAACCATAACAAGATTATCAACCAACTTATTAGCTACAATGCATGTTCAAGCAAATGCCATCGCATAACGTTGTCCGGCCCATCGTGAGATTAGAGAAATTACGCCCGCTCTAATTCAAGTTGAGGAGTTACCATTAATGCAACAACTTACGATCAAACCCAAGCTTATGTAATGGAGACCTCGCTCTTCCCGTGACTACTTTCGAACCATTAACTTCACCCTTGTCGCAACCTCCTCACCTACCACTTAGTTTGACTAAGGATGAAGAAGGGACCCTTTGCAATCCTGTGCTATCCCTTTTAAAGGAGTCGATATTTGGTCGGAGAATCCGATATTTGGCCGGAGAATTCTATATTTCCCCTAATAGGTTGCCATGCAGGTCCGATTATGATTACAGGTCCTATATTTGATTATGTCCAGTTTAGGATAATCAATCATTTCATCCAAATCATATAATACAAGCTAGAATAATAAACAAAATCATAGCATCACTTGTAATCAAGCACATGCACACAACCAACTATCTAATAAGCACAACCAAGCATAATCTCAAGCCTCCAAAATACAGTATTGTATTAATCCCAATTTACCTCGACTCTTCGCTCACTCACTCAAGATCCGACTCGCTCAGGCCATCGTCGATCAACCCTATAACACAAACGTGGTTTCAGTTTTTCATATAACTATTATAGGTTCATTTTATCCTATAACGCTTATTGTTATGTTTTGTTTAGGGTTTAATATAACTAATTATCTAGGTCTTAAGTCTTTTACAATTATTCTAGGTTTGGGGTTAGGTTTAAATTCGGTTTCTGCATCGATTTCTAAATTAAGTTCTAGTTCGATTTCTAAGTACTGTTCTATACCTGAACTCTAGAAACTTATTTTTACTCATAATGTGAAATTAATCACCTTACTTCTCGATATCCTAATTACCATAACTATCCTTAATCAGTATTTTATTATATCCAGTATACTTAAATTCTTAATAATGTACCGAATTTACTCTTAATATAAGAAATTTTTACATTTTTCATATAATTACATAAATTAAAGTTTTCTATCAGTTTTATTATATATCTCTATTATTTATATAATATCAATTTCTATCATAATATTTTCTATTTATTATATTTCCAATAATTACATATTATGTATTATCACCTATTGTGTATATAATACATATCTAATATTTCTAATACTCTAATTACCATCCCCCAACATCAATTATCATTTCAAAGTATCTAAATTCATCCTAAATCAGATTTTACACTTAATTACCCTAATTTACAAAATTAACTTAAAATGTACTATTTTTTCATATTACTTGTTTACTACATAATTAACCTAATAATTACATCTAACGCCCTAAATACTACAAGTATCATACTTCATCAGATTTTAACATCCTAAAACATATAATTATTTACTAAATCAATAATTAACCATTTAATTACTTAATTAACCCTAAATTACCCATTTTATCCATTTTATGCCTCATTTTAAGGCCTAAAAATTATCTAAAATTTTCAAAAATTAATTTTTAAAAACGGGCTTCATAGTACTGTTCTATATCATCTAAGTAGTCTACACAAAAATTTTGGGTTCAAAATGACACTCTTAAAGTCATTTATTTGTAAACCGAAACATGCTCGGTTTTGCATAATTTCTTAAGGACCATATATTACGGGATATATTTTCATCAAAATAATATTTTTTCTAAAAAATAAATACAAAAATATTTTAGAATAACAAAATTCATAATTTTCTAAGAATATTTACTATTTTTATAAAATTACACAAAATCGGGCTGGAAATTAGACTCACAGGTCTGGGTGGCTCTGGCCACTGCCAGCCGCCGTGGGATTGTCGACCGATCCAGGCGCTGCCATCACCGTGTGGTGATGGTGGCCATCCACTCCCAGGTGCTCGTCTGGTGTAGGTTTCCTTTTAAGGCCCTAATTGCATAATTTTTCCTATTTTTTTTTCTAACCCTGTTTTTTCTCTCAATTTCACCTCTCTCTATTTTTCTCACTCTCCAAACTGTCCAAATGAGTTTCTAAAAAATTTGGAGTATTTATAGAGCTTTAGGAAAATTATTGTGCATTAATTAGACAAGACAATTGTCTTATCTTCTTTCAATTTGACTTTTGTATTGTTTTAATTTAATTGGCTAATTTTTTTCTTATTTTCCCTAGCTTCCACAACCTATATCTAGATCATTCCTTATTTTTCCTGATTTTTCTTGATTTTTTCTTAATTAATTATGAATTTTATTTAATTTTTTTAGTATTATTTTAGCACATTTTGCATATTTTAAGTAATTACGCGTATTTCTACCTACATGTAAATTCATATATAGTATAAATAAATATTCCTAAATATTATTTAGGTCATTGTATGATTTTTTGTATACATATAATTTATCTCTAGCGATTCGTTAATTATCGGAATGTATTTTACGTATTTTTTATAAATAACGAGTTATATATTTAAATTTTGAAATTTTTATAATCTTTTATTTTATTACTTATTTTCTTAAATTCAAACTTACGGGATCATTTTTACTAATATTTCTAGCTTTACTTATAATCTAGGTTTGATTGGATCTTTCAACCGATCAAAACCTTGAGCGATTGATTGTAGAGCTTACAGACAATTTAGAAGAGTTTTACACAAGTGAATAGAACTAAAATGAGCTATGGCACAACTGGAATGAGCTATGGCACAACTGGAATTCAACACAGGTGGCCTTTGGAGTTTATGCTACCGACCTTAGCACTTATATTGTCGACCTTCATGGAAAAATTAGCTTTCGAAAGCTAACCTTAGTTTCCTCTATAAATAGTTACAAGTCTCGGATTTTAGGAGAACTTTTCATCTTCTTTACAATTAAATAGTTTTAGAACAGTAAGTAGATAGTTTTTGAAGAATTCGTTTGTAGAATTAATCAAATCGTTGAGAAGATTTTTCTTTCGCTGTAGAGATCAAGTTTTGGAATTGCAATTGAAGTTTATCTTTTCCAATTACAGAATTAGTGATATCTATTTTAATTATATTTATGCAATTCTGTATATTATTCATGCTTTTAATTGTGAATTTCCTTGTAATTTCAATTAGTGGTTGTGCTTTTGTTTCAAATTCCATGGCTAGCTAAATTTATTTGTGGGAATTGATGAAACCCTAGGTAGCTAAGATGATGATTGTGTTCGTGTTATAGGATTAATAAATAGATAGATGATTTATGATTGCAATTTTTATAATTTTGATTATAATTGTTAGAAATCTTAGTGATATGAAAGTTGATATAGAGTTTGTTAGAAATTCTTGATTAATTAATGTGAAAGCAGCGTTAATTGAATTAATTAGAAATTATCTAGAGATTAATGCAATGTTTGGCAATTGATTATTCACTAAGATATTGAGGATAATTGATTTAAGACATTAGACGACATAGTACGGAAGATATGTGATTGTAATTTAGAGTCTATTGTTAATTGGAGATACGAGAGCTAGCTGATTAATTAGAAGTTTAAGTCCTTAAGTTTTAAGGCATAATAATTTCACTTAAATGACCATATAGTTATTAATCTATATAACATGATAACAATTTGATTTGCATAATATAGGATAGATTCTGTTTTCCCATAATTCTCAAATGATTGCTTAGTTTTAGATATTTTATAGTTATTTTCTTTTCCATAGTTTTAATATGATTATTAGATTAGTTAATTTATTTTTTATTGCCTGAATATTGATAAGAATTAGTATAAGATTAGTAATTTCTTAGTTCTCGAGGGATCGATAACCTTACTTGCTCTGTATTACTTGATTTCGACCTAGTATACTTACTAGAGTATTTACGATTTATTTTATATATATATATATAGTTAGTTAGTTTAAGTGAATCAATACTCATTCATAGTTTCCTCAGTTTTTAACAATTCTGACTTGAATCAACTCAATAATGTTTTGTTTATTTGACAATATATATTTAGGCACCCTGAAACCTATTTGTTGAGCTTGAAATTTTCCCAATTTTCAATATTTTCCTTAATTCGATTTGTATCAATCCCTATACCCATTCGATATAAACTCTTAACTAGAGATTAAGAAAAACTTAGTTTTTTTTTTCTACTTTAATATAAACAAAAAAACTTTTGGAGTCATCATCTGACCGAAGTCGGGAAAAAAGTTAAGTTATGACCAATTGGATGGATTGGTTATAATTTAGTTATTAGTCTTGAATAAAACCAATTTTTGAAAAAACTATTTTTGAAACCAAAGATCTTGGATATCACATATACACACACAAAACTGTTCACCCTCTTTTTAAGTAACTGCCTCTTTTTTTTTTTCCTCCATATCCCCCCTTACCCTCTCTGTTGTCATAAAAAAGGACCTAAAACTTTCTATTCATAGGCTTGATGTCATGGGCTATCCTATTAAACTTTAATCGAACACTACTTTTAACTTTCTGAATTTAAATTTACTTTTCAATACACCCTTATAATTTGAAATAACAATTTCTATTTTACAAGTAAAGAAAACAACAAATCATGTCTATTTACAAAAAAGATAAATAGATAAAAAATAAAACTAATTATTTTCAAATGGAAAAAAATAAATTTTTTCATATTTTAAGTCTCCTTGTAATTGTGTACCAGTGCCTACATATTCGCTATTCGTGATTAAATTTCTGTAGTTGCTTCGATAAAAACTTTAATTTGAGGATTCATTTTAATTTTGAAAAATTGGCTGAATTTTCGTATTTTAGCCATTTTATTGTCTCATGTTGAGAAAAATTTCTAAAAAGGATCCTAATCTTTTTTTAATTGTTTCTTTAGAAAAATTCTAAATAAATCTTAACCTTGCAAAAGGGTTTATTCATTTTTTATTTTTGGAAAGTAAAATTTTTAGGTGATAAAACATTTTTTTAGTATTTTTATATTCCATTTTTTATTTTTTAAAATTTTAATATTATTTGAACAAAGCATAAAAATAAATAAATAAATAATAGGCTTTCTTATCCCTTTTCTTCTTCTTTTTTTCTCCTTTCTTTTCATTTTTTTTTCTTTCTTTTGGTTTTTGTTTTTATATAATAAAACAAGACAAAAAAAAAAGAAAAAGAAAAAAGAACAAGACAAAATAAGATTGAATACAAAACCAAACGGAACTAGACTAGGATATGAGTTGGGCATGCGGGTTAAGAGCGGGTTAGATTTGAGTCACATGTACGTAAGGAGTTGGGAAGATGGAGAGTAGAAGCTAACGACACTTCTCAAGCAATGTTACGCACCAAAACAAGTGGAGGAGGATTTTTGCATGTATATTGGATAGAGGAATGGGGGTATAGGAGTCAAGACTGGGCCAATAGTGGTGTTTTTCACAAAAATGCAAAGTCGTGGGGTTGCAGTGGTGGTTGGACACATGACGAAAGCAGCTGGGTGTAAAAGAGAGTGCATCTAGGGGTTGTCAATGGCTAGGAGTTTGACTATGTTGGTGGTTTGTGCCAATTCACGGTAGGGAGAGAGAAGCTAAGTAGGAAACTGCAATTGTGTTAAGGTTTCACGATGGTAGTTCGAATGGAGGAGCTAGATGGCTACGGAAAGAATTTAAACTGGTGTTTATTGGAAGCTTGAAGTTTGACTAAGTTAGCCATGGTATTGGTTGGTTTTGAAAACCATCATGTTTGAGCTTAAAGCTATAGAGAGAGAGAGAGAGAGAGCAATGTGACACTAGAGAGAGAGAACTCACATTCGTGTGTCTTTTATGCGTTTTTGAGTGAGCTTGATTGATTCTTGATGTTGGAAACGAAGGTTAGAGCTCTTATTTATACATTTATAGTGCGAATTGAACTTGGAAAGTGATCAAATGCCATGAATACAAAGTTGAATGCACATGGATTTAACCACCTTCAATGCCCAAAAAAGGTGTGATTTTCTAGTTACATCTATGTTATTGTAATGTTTTCTTGCTTAAACAAACCTACGGAAACTTTGAAAATTAATGAGGAGCTTAAATCAAGCTAAATCAAACTTGGAAGAATGTTCGTATTCTCAAACTTTTCTCGATCTTCAACCCACGTTTTGATCCCTTAAACAAATGTATTTGGTCTTGTTTTAAGGTTTAATCGTAGCATCCTAATAGATCATCGCGATTTTACCATTAATTTGGTGGAATTACGAAGAAAAATTGATTAAATTTGGGTCGAAACTAAGTGCCACAACCATGTTTTATGCAAGAAAGAGATAGAAAAAAGAAGGAAAGTGCCTTGTATCGGCCAATCAGAAGTTGACATATGGCAGAGTGGAGAGAAAAAAATGTGAAAGGTGCAACTACACCTGGTGAGTTTCAAAACCCTGTCTTCTCTAATGTACATGCATGTCCTTTCTATTAGGCTGTTGGCTTGTGTTGTATATATATATATGCAATAGACTAGGTTGGCTTAAGCTACATTAATTTTTAGCTCAAGTCCATTATCCCCTTCATGAAACTTTTTATTTAAAACCTAACCCAATTGGTATTTAAAATACTAAAGCCAATTCAAACTACCTTATTCTATTTTCAATGACTATTATTTCCTAAAACCTACTCTCTTTTTATTATTATTATTATTATTTTTTTACTTTTCTAACTACTTTTTTTCTAAATTTTCTTTTCTTTTTTGTATTTTTTTAAATTTTCTATTTTTTGTATTTTTCTGAATTAGGATCCTTTTTCTCTATTCTAACAAATAAGCTAAAAAAAATATATATAAGTAGCAAAAATAGGTTGTCTATACTATTTATGCATACATTCCACATACTTAGATGCACTATTTCTATAGAAAGGTTCCCTACCTCCAAATTTTTCATAAGTCTATTATCTTAATGAAATCGCCTATAATACACTTAGGGTGTACATTTACACAGCTTGCATGATTTTTAAGATTTTCCATACAATTTAACTACCAATGCATATTTCCACTTACTTTGCACTCATTATTTCTCCTTCTTAGGAAAAGAAATGGCTAACGTTGATAGTTGGTTTTCACTCATCTGATATACTTGTTTATTTGGCTGCTAATATGTCAATTAATTGAATCTCTTGGCATACCACTGGATAGATGACATACGACATTTCTACCGAGTAACACAAATTCGTTCTTGGTTTGAATTCAAGTCCATAACGCGAACGGTTATCACAAGCATGGTTATATTATGTAACCGTCTACTCTCCCTACATGTTAGGGAAGATGTCCAATCAAGAAGCTTCCACATGTCTTAACAGTTATTTCAACAACTGCCTTAAACACTACAACCTCCTACAAGTATTGGAAAGAAACTCTGTAAGGGTCTTTGACACTTTTTACTTACTCATATATTTTCCATATAAAGTCACCCAACTAACTTAGGCATTAGAGTTGCTACACTGGACAAACCCCAATACCAAGCATTTCACTTTCTTTTATAGGATTTTCCCTCATACCAAAATTCACCAACAACATTTAGTGCCATCAGTTTTTTCTTAAACACACTCACATGGCTAAAACAAGAGTATTTAAGAGTACAGGTATTGGCACATCCTACCAACACCTTAAAGGAGGGAGTCGACATACTGATAAGCAATGATTGGCTAAACTCAAGCAACTCTGCCTCAACTTAGCCAAAGAAAACTAAGAATTAAACAAAAAACACAACCAAATCATTAACCTCTTCCATAGTAATATCCACCCAAACTCAATAAAAAAAAAAAAACAAAGACCAAGGCTAGCACGATGCTGAACGTAGCGACGATTCAATTTATTCACCTAAGTTACAGAAAAAGGAAGCCGAAAATATGATAAGACCTTCAGTTCCTACTTTTTAAAAGAATGATAAAGGCAAACAACTGCAACAGATGCACTATGCAGGTCCTTCACATGTCAGCACCCCTACTGCCCCAAGCAAGTAGTTCTAAATTAAGAAGAGTCCATTTGTTCTAGAGATTTTGGAGGAAGTGATACCTCGGCACATCAAGTTTTCACAATTTGAGACTTATGATGGAACAAGAGACCTCGAAGACTACCTGGAGTACTATCGTATGTTGGCCAAGTTGTATGGTTTAAGTGATGCAGTAGCCTATCAAGCTTTTCCCTCAACATTGAGGAATGCGGCCAGTACATGGTTCAAA
Source organism: Lumnitzera littorea (assembly GCA_024138015.1). Classification (NCBI taxonomy): domain Eukaryota; kingdom Viridiplantae; phylum Streptophyta; class Magnoliopsida; order Myrtales; family Combretaceae; genus Lumnitzera; species Lumnitzera littorea. The sequence continues at coordinate 45,898,432 of JAMXBB010000007.1, read as the reverse complement.
CATTTGAAACCAAATACCATTTCCTATTTCGATGAATTAGCAGAAGTGTTCCTTCAAAACTTCCTTGCCAGTAAACTTCTTGTCAAGGATTCTTCAATCCTTAACACCACCAAACAAAAGTTCAACGAGTCAATTAGGGACTACTTAGCCAGATTTATGGCCAAGATGGTTCAAATCCCAGAATTGGATATGAGTGTGGCCCTTAACGCTATAATTAATAGAGTCAAGCCCCATGGAGACTTTTTCAAGTCTCTCACCCAAAAAAAAAGCCAAAAACTTTCATTGAGTTTAAGGCTAAAGCTACCTCATACATTTGTTAAGAAGACAATATAAAGGCATGGCAAGAGGCCAATCAAAGTAGAGGAGATAGAAAGAATGACAAGTGAAAAAGTACGAAGGATAGACTAGGCACAGACAATGACCATAATTCAAATGCTAAGAGGAAGAGATCGAGGATGCCGACATACTCATCCCACACGCTTGTTAATCGTCCAATTTCGAACATTTTAATCCAGGCACATGGGGAGAGAGGCATCCTCCAGTGATAAAAGAGAATGAGAAGGAATCCCTCAAAGAGAAACTCTAACAAATACTGTTATTTCTACCGTGACAAATATCACAATACATATGATGAGTGCATTTAACTCAAGAATGCAATTGAAGATCCAATCCAACGTAGGCACTTGTGTAAGTTCTTAGCGCATAATGCTAAGAGTATTGAGAGACCATCTTAGAGGAGACATAAGGAACAAAAGAATGATACATAGCCAACATCAATCGTAAGAGATGCAAAGGATGTGAGTTCAAACAGAGCACCCAATGGAGTGATCAACACCATTGTTAGCGGACCTATTATAAGCCAGTCGAGTTCTTCGAACTCAATTAATGCCAAGAATTACGTTTGCAATACTCAAGGCAAAAAGGTCAAGATCAACAATATAATATCTTTCGAAGAGAAAGATTTTAAGGGCATCCAGAGGCCACACGATAACGCACTCGTCATCAATGTGAAAGTCACCAACTTTAAAGTCAAGGAGATTCTTATTGATACAGGAAGTTCAATCGACATCATTTTTCAGCATACTTTTGAACAAATGAGACCTAAGATCAAGGTGCGGTTAAGGTCTTATAAGTATGATCTCTATGCCCTTAATAATCAACCTGTCCAAGTAACTGAAATAATCTCCTTACCAATTTAAATTGGTGATGAAGAGCATGTTGCAGAGAATAAGGTGTACTTCCTCATTGTTAAATGTTAGTCCCCGTACAACATGATAATAGGAAGTTTGTATCAGTATTTATTCGACATTGTCCCTTCAATTGCACATCTAAAAGCTAAGTTCTCTACTCCCATGGGAGTTAGTGTGTGCAAAGGAGATTAACAATTGGCATGATCCTTATATATAAGGGCCTCAAGACGAGAGGAAGTATTTCAAGTTGAAACCTATTCAGAAGGCAAGTCAGTTGGCATAGAGAATGCCAAGAATGATATTGAGGAAATTCCTTTAGGAAATTGACTTTAGAAAGACAACAAGGATAAAGAAACCCTTGTTAGTTGATATTCGGTAAAGTTTAATTGACTTCTTATAAGCTAATGCCGACGTGTTCGCATGGTCACCTTCAAACATGCTGGGTATCTCAAGAGAAGTTATGGTACACAAGCTCTAGATTGATCAGAATGTGAAGGTGGTACAATAGAAGAAGAGACATTTTATGCTAGAGAGACAAGCAACAATAGAAAAAGAGGTCCAGAAATTATTGAAGGCAGGATTCATCTGGGAAGAGTCTTATCTGACTTGGTTACCAAATTGTGTGATGGTCAAGAAGTCTAATGACAAGTGACAAATTTCACGGATCTCAACAAAGCCTATCCCAAGAATTGTTTCCCCTTGTCGAAAGTCAATCAAATGGTAGACACAACCACTGGACATACGTTACTTTCTTTCATGGATGTTTTCTTTAGTTATAATCAAATCAAGATGGATAAGGCAAATGAAGTCCATACATCTTTTATTACCAATTTTAGAACATATTGTTACATGGTGATGCCCTTTAGGTTGAATAACGCCAGTGCAACATACCAGAGATTAGTTACGAAGATGTTCAAATCCTAAATCCATAAAAATGTCGAAGTATATGTAGACGACATGATTGTGAAGAGCATAAAGGAAGATCAACATCTTGCCGATCTGGAGGAGACGTTTGCTACATTGAGGAGATATAACATTAAACTCAACCCACATAAATACGTCTTTGGAACATCAAGGAAATTTCTCAAATACATGGTTACTTGATGCGGTATTAAGACCAATTCGAGAAAGATTGAAGCCATAAAGAACATGAAATCACCTCGTATGGTCAAAGAAGTACAGGAATTCACTAAGCAAATTGCCGTCCTTAACAAATTTGTGTCGAGAAGTATAGATAGGTGTGTAAAATTCTTTAAAATTTTAAAGAATCTAAAAGAATTCAATTGGAATAACAACTTCGAAAGAGCTTTTAACAAGCTTAAGGAATTTCTTGTGTTACCCCCAATACTCTCGATACCTATTCCTAGAGAAAATTTATATTTGTACCTATCGATCAGCCATCGAGCTCTTTCTTCTGTACTAGTCCGAATTGATAGCAAAGAACATCATCATTATGTAAGTCATGTTATACGAGGGCTGGAGCTTCAGTATACAAAGATTGAAAAGTTCGTATTAGCAATGGTTCTCTTGGCAAGAAAGTTAAAGTCGTATTTTAAAGCTCACCAAATCATTGTTCTCACCGATCAACCATTGCAACAGCCTAATTCCTCAAGAAGGATGATAAAGTATGCCCTAGAGCTTAGTGCCCATTATGTACAATATAAACCTAGAACGATATTAACAGCTCAAGTACTAGCAAATTTTGTAGCCGAATTTATTGGTGAGGAAGATTGTGTGGAGTTGTTAAGAAACCTATCTAGTTCCTTTATGTAGATAGTTCTTTGACGTGAGAAGGAAGTAGTGCAAGCCTAGTTCTTTAAGGCCCCCATAATGTCAAAGTTCATTACGCTTTAAAATTTATATTCTTAGTCAGCAACAATGAAGCAGAGTACAAAGCTCTAATTGCTAGAGTGAAACTGACAAAGGAAATTGGCGCCAAGAAATTCGAAGTGTTCTCTAATTCCCAATTGGTGGTGAATCAGGTAACCAAAAGTTATGCAACAAGGGAAGAAGAAATGAGTAAGTACCTTCTAGGTACGAACGCTCTCAAAAGAATTCTAATCTTTCTCCATCCATAAAATTCCAAGAAGCAGGAATATTATGGCCTATAAGTTGTCAAAGCTAGCTAGTATGGCATTCCCCAAATTGAGCAATAAACTTTTCATTGAGTTTCTTCCGCATAAAAGTTTATCCACTCTCTCGTAGAGCTATGAGTTAGCTCCTTGCCCGAGAGAAGTATCATAGATGGATCCCCTAGTGGATTACCTAAAGGATGGTACTCTCCTTGACAACAAGAAAGGAGTGCAAAGATTGGCATACCAAGCTACTAACTATACATTGATTGATGGTTAGTTGTATAAATGCAGCATATCACAACCTCACCTTTGATGCCATCCTCTGAAAGATGCTCAGAGGGTGTTATCCGAGTTGCATGGTGGCATACGTAGTAACCACATAAAAGTATGGACACTATATGTCCAAGCACTCTGACTTAGCTATTACTGGTCGACTATGAGAAAAGATTCAAAGGAAGTTGTTCAACACTGTCCCCAATGCTAGAAGCATAAGTCACTGAGTCATCTGCTTACAACTGAGTTATGTAGCCTAACCAGTCATTGGCCCTTCGCTTAGTAAGGGTTAGATATTTTCGAACCATTTCCAAAGTCTACCACCTAATGACAATTTGTCATTGTCGCTGTAGATTACTTTACTAAATGGGTAGAGGCTAAGGTAATGGTAAAGATCACCGAACAAAAAATGGAAGCGTTCATCTTCAGCTCCATCATATCAAGGTTTGAAGTTCCTTAACATGATAATTACGGATAATGGCCCGCAATTTGACAACAACAAGTTTCAGGCATTCTGTAAGAAGCATGGCATTCGCCTCAACTATACGTCTATAGCACACCCTCAGATGAATGGACAAGTTGAAGTCGTAAATAAGATCATACCATACAACCTAAGATGTAAAGTAGATCAAGTCAGGAGGAAGTGAGTCGACGAACTATCGAATGTTTTATGGGGATTGACTTCGGTATTCCCTAGGAGTGTTCCTTGTGGTCTTTCAAAGATTAGCTTCGCAAGTTGACCAATTTGGTTCTTAAGGTTGCGATTTGAAGCCTCTTGATTTCTCAGCGAGGATTCAATGTTGGATAAGCGAGCCTCATTGCCTTGAATGTATTTTGTGAGAAGTTCTTCCACACTAGGCTTCTTTTCTTGAGGGAGAGGAGGTGGGAATGGTCGTTGAAATCCAAGTGGGCTAAAGTTGGTCTTCTGTTGGCCTTGGTTTTGGTTTCCCCATGAGAAATTGGGGTGATTCCTCCATCCTGGATTGTAAGTGTTGCTGTAAGGGTTATTTTGTTGCTTAGGTGGATTGCCTAGATAATCCACTTGTTCCAGTTGTTCTTGTGCTCCATACCCCTGCATACCAAAATCACTTACATCCGATTGCACTTGTTGAGGGCCAATTAAGAGTACATCAATCTTCTTACTCAACAGGTCCACCTTGGCTGCCAGAGCAGTGGTCAAGTCCACATCATAAATTCCCATGGCCTTTTGCTTGGCTCTAGTGCTTTCCCACTGATAGTTGTTCATCGCTATGCCTTCAATCAGATTTTGAGCTTGTTCAGGTGTCTTAGTGTTCAAAGTACCTTCTGCAGATGCATCAATCATCTGTCTAGTGGATAGATTGAGACCATTGTAGAAGGTCTGAATCTGCATCCATAATGGGAGGCCATGATGTGGGCACCTCCTGAGCAAGTCCTTGAACCGCTCCCAAGTGTCATAAAGCGTCTCCGCTTCCAATTGAGCAAAACAAGAAATATCATTCCGAAGTTTAGCGGTCTTTGCAGGCGGGAAATATTTCTCCAAAAATTTCTCTACCAATTCATTCCAATTTGTGATTGAATTTCTTGGTAGGGAGTTCAACCACTGTTTTGCTCTTCCCCTTAAGGAGAAAGGGAATAGCCGCAGTCGAATGGCATCATCCGTGGCTCCGTTGATTTTGAACGTATCACAAATCTCTAGAAAGCTAGAGATGTGGGCATTGGGATCTTCATCTTGGAGACCGTCAAACTGAACATATTGTTGCACCATTTGTATGATGTTAGGTACAATTTGGAAGTTATTAGCCGCGACGGTTGGCCTTGCAATACTGGAGTCAGCTCCAATGAGTGTAGGCCTTGAATAATCGGACATGGTCTGATTTGCTTCATTCCCGTTGTTAACCATGTGTGGTGGATCTTCTTGCTCGATGAATTGAGTGTTGGCCTCTTGACCTTCTTCCTTGATTTCAACGATTGACTCATCGTCTATGGTCGCTACAATTTGTTTAGGTCACGATCTCAAATTTTGAAGGGCAGTTCTCTCAATTTCAGGATCGAGTTCTACCAAATCTTCCGGATTACTGCAGGTCATGCACTACAAAGGCAAGAAATAAAAAATCAATTGCAGCTCTAGATAATTAAAAATAAACAATGAAAACAAAAGAAAATAAAGAAAAAAAATTATTAAAGTAATAAAGCAACTAGCGTTCTTAATATCAAAAATCCCCAGCAACGGCGCCTAAAACTTGATATGAGGCAAGCGCACCTATCAGTTTTAATATAGCAGATATAAGTCCGAGTCGATCCTTTAGAGATTTTGAGTACTAATATTGACTTTAGCTTTATTATCTAACCGGAAAATTATGATGAGTTGAATGAATTAAAAATATTGAAATTAACAACTAAACTACTTATGAGACTTAATTACGCAAATTAGAAAGCAATAAACTATTAACGACTTCAAGTATGCAATGATGTATTTAGGAATTATTTCCCTTAGTGTTTAACATGTAACCTTTTTAAAATATATTCAAGTCAATTTCTATTATTCTTGACCGGAGGGATTCACAATTAAAGCTAATATCTTTCTCAAGCATATTAACCTTAATCCTAAATTATTTACCGGAATCTCTTTACTTAGTAATATAACTTAGAATTGCATTAATGTATAATGAATTCCCATGCAAACAATTAACTTTCCGGAAGAAACATGTATCTTATCTCTAAGTATACATGTAATTCTCTTCAATTATGCTAAGATCTAATTACACATGCAATTTCTCAATCAACATGCATAATATCATATATTGACACTCTAGAATTATCAATCCACAACTAAACGACATAATTGAATCAAGAAAAGATAGAAACTTTCTTAAAATTATAATTCAATCCAAGGGTTACATGGGTTACATGAAACCCTAGGTTCCATAATCCTAAATACTTGAATTCTAAGCTATCATAACGAATCTAAAAACGAGTTCCATCAAAAACGTAAAATAAAACATGGAAAACCCCTCTTGATTTGATGAACAATCTCTCTAATCTTGAAATCGATGTCGTTATCGCTTCTTGATTGATATTTTCCTCCAATCTCCTCTCGTCTTTTGTCTCTCTCTGTTTCTGTAATGTCTCTTCCTCTTTTGAACCCTAAGATCCCTTTATATATGTGTATTACATGGATTTTATTTTCGTCACCAGACACGGCCTGGGACACGGCCATGTCCCCAGGTCGTGTAACTTTCTGCACAACTTCAAAATTTCATAACTTCTTCGTTTGAACTCGGAATTGAGTGAAACTTGATTCCTTTTCTTCATTTTCGAGCCTAGAACACGTTTAAACCCTGAAATCAACATTTTACTCAATTAAGTATCAATTTCTTTAAAGAAAACCAAAAATGTACGAGAAATGCTATAAAATCACCATATGGAATATGTTTAAAATCAGAGTTATCAGTTAGTAACCTAAACGAATTCGATAATTAAAAGTAATAGTTATGGATATTCACATCATATAATTTAGCCACAATATGGGTCATATTGCAACCGCCGACTCTATCAACATCCTTCTTTACAAAATCTCTATCATTGGAAAGAATTACTCCTTCCATTAATGTAAGACCCACATTCAACTATTCGGAGTTCGGTTCATAAAATTTAGGGCAAACGAGCAAACTGTCTAATTCAGCCCAAATTCTATAATAAAGTTAGGAATATTAGTAAAAGCAATCCTGTAAATTCGAATTTAAGAAAATAAGTAATAAAATAAAAGAATACAAAATTTCAAATTTTAAGTATATTACTCATTATTTATCGGAAATGCGTAAAATACATTTCAATAACTAACGAATTACTATAGATAAATTATATGCACACTAAAAATCATAAAATAACTTAAATAATATTTAAAAGTATTTATTTATACCATATATGTATTTACATGTAGGTAGAAATATATGTAATTTCTTAAAATATGTAAAATATGCTAAAATAAGGTTAATTAATTAAAGAAAATTCAAAATTAATTAAGAAAAAATCAAGAAAAATCAGGAAAAATGAGGAAACATCCAGAATTGAGGCATAGTAGCTTGGAATTGAATAAATAAAAGCAACCAATTTAATTAAGATAAGTAAAAAGGCAATTTGGAAGATGATAAGGTTAATGTCACCTCAATTTAATACACTAAAATTACTTTATAGCTCTATAAATAACAAAAAAATTACAGGAGCTCATTTGGTCAATTTAGAGTTGAAATAAATTTGAGAACACCGAAATTTGAGAGAAAATTTAGGTTTTTACAAAATTTTGAAAAATCTATGCAGTTAGAGCTTTTAATGAGAATCTAGACCCGACAAGTAGCTAGGAGTAGACGGCCACCACCACCATGCGATAGTGGCAATACCTAGATGGACCGATACACTCATGGCCACTAATTCTAATGAGTTTCAATTTTTCTTAAATTGTTAAAAATATCAAAATTAGTTGGAAAACTATGAAACATGTTATTCTAGAATATTTTTGTATTTAGGTTTTAGGAAAAATATTATTTTGATGAAAATATATCCCGTGATATATAATCCTTAAGAAATCATGCAAAATCAAACATGTTCCAGTTTAGAAATAAATAATTTTAGGAGTGTAGTTTTGAACCTAAAATTTTTGTGTAGATTACTTAGGGGCTATAGGATGGTGCTATAAAGCCCTTTTTCAAAAATTAATTTTTGAAATTTTAGATAATTTTTAAGCCTTAAAATGATGCATAAAATGAGTATTTTATGGTTAATTAAGTAATTAAATGGATAATTACTGATTTGATGAACAATTATATGTTTTAGGATGTTAAAATCTAATAAAGTATACTATTTGTAGCATTTGGAGGGTTAGATATAATTATTAGGATATTCTGTAGTAAATATGTAATAAGTAAAAATGATAATTTTTAAGTTAATTTTGCAAATTAGGATAATTAGGAGTAAAATCTAATTTAGGATGAAATTATATATTTTGAGATGTTAATTGATGGTGGAAGATGATAATTGGAGTGATAGAAATATTAGATGTGTATTATGTACATAATAGGTAATAATACATAATATGCAAATATGGGAAATATAATAAATAGAAAATATTAGAATAAAAAATTGATATTATACTAATAATAGGAATATATATAAAATCTAGTAGGAAACTTAAATTAGGGTAATATATGAAAAATGTAAGATTTTCTTACATTGGGGGTAAATTCGGTAGTTAAATCAGGATTGGAATGTACCGCATGGATTGAGACACTAGTTAAAGACTAAAAATGATATTTAGGATATCCGAAGATAATATGATTAATTTCATATTATGGGTCAAAATGATTTCTTAAGGTGTATGTATAAATCTCTAACAAAAAACTAAGTTAAAAACCTAATTTAAAAATCGATACGAAAACTAAAACAGATCTTAACATGATTTAAGAAGAATTGTAAAAGACTTAAAACCCTAGATAATTAGGTATACTAAACCCTAAACAAAAAATAATAATAAGCATTATAAGATAAAATCAACTTGTAATAGTTATATGGAAAAAAACTTAAACCACATTTGTATTATAAAGATAATCGACGATAGCCTGAGCGAATTGGACCTCAAGTGAGCAAGTTAAGATTTCAAGTAAGTTGAGATTAATACAGTGTTGTATTTTAGAGGCTTGAAATTGTACTTAATTATGCTTGTTCTGAGTTGATGATATGATTTTGATATGCTGCTTTGACTTGTATTATGTGATTTTTATGAAAAGATTGACTATTCTAAACTGGACTTAATCAAATATATGATTTGTAATCATAAACCAGCCTTACATAGTAACCCATTAGGGGAACATTAAAATTCTCTAGCCAAATACCAACCCCTTCGAAGGGGATAATGCCGGATGGCATAATTGGTCCCTTCTTCATCCTTAGTCGAACTAAGTGACGGGTGAGGAGGTCATGGCAAAGGCGAACTAAGATAGGGAGACCCTTACCAACAGACATCTGTTGAAGTTTAATCAACTTCTTGCAAGACAATGCTAATGTATTCACATGGTCCCCTTCAGACATGCCAAGTATCCCTAGAAACGTCATGATACACAAGCTTGAGATTGATCTAAGCACAAAAGTGATCTAGCAAAAAAATAGGCATTTTTCTCTTGAGAGGTAAGTAGCTATAGAAGAAGAAGTCTAGAAACTCTTAAAGGCAGGATTCATTCGGAAAAAGCCTTAACCGGCCAACTATGTATTAGTCAAGAAGTCTAATGGCAAATGGTGCATGTACGTAAACTTTATGGATCTTAACAAGGTATGTCCTGAGGATTGTTTTCCCTTACCGAGAATTGATCGAATGGTTGACTTAACTGCTGAGCATGCATTGCTCTCTTTCATGGATGCTTTTTCTGGCTATAACTAAATTAAAATGGACAAGGAAGATAAGGTTCACACATCAATTGTCACTTATTTCGGAACATATTATTATACGATGATGCCATTTGGGCTAAGAAATGCCTGTACAACTTATCAGTGGCTTATCATTATGATGTTCAAGCTCTAGATACATCAAAATGTCAAAGTGTATGTCAATGACATGATTATGAAAAGCATAATCGAGGATCAGTATCTTGCTGATCTTGAGGAGATATTCACTACCTTAAGGAGATACAACATGAAGTTGAATATGTAGAAGTGCATCTTTGGAGCTACTTTGGGAAAGTTCTTAAGGTATATGGTCACTAAGCATGGTATTAAAGTTAATTCAAGAAAGATTGATGCAATAAAAAATATGAAATCTCCTCATACTGCTAAGGAGGTTTAGGAACTCACTAGGTGAATAGTTACCCTTAACAAGTTTGTATTGAGAAGTGCGAATAGGTGCATAGAATTCTTTAAAATTTTAAAGAATCCTAGATATTTCAAATGGATGAATGATTACAAAAAGGCATTCAATGAACTTAAAGAATTTCTCACGCCACCCCTAATACTCTCGACACCTATCTCAAGAGAGAATTTGTATTTATACTTATTAGTTAGCTATCGAGTGCTTTCTTTTGTATTGGTTCGAATCAATAGCAAGGAGCATTGGTCAATCTATTACATTAGTCATGTCCTGTAAAGACCAGAGCATCGATATACCAAAATTGAAAAATTTGTGTTAGCAGTAGTTCTCTTGGCAAGGAAGTTAAAATTGTGTTTTAAAGCTCACAAACTTGTAGTATTTACTAATTAACCTTTGCGGTAAGCATTACAATAGCCAGATTCTTTAGAAAGGATGATGAAATATGCCTTGGAGCTAAGTCCTTATGGTGTATAGTATAAACCTAAAATGACACTAAATACTTAAGTGTTGGTAAATTTTCTAACCAAGTTCATAGGTGAAGAAGACAGATTGGAAATTGCCGAGAAACCCATATGGCATCTTTATGTTAATGGTTCTTCCACTAGAGAGGGAAGTAATGCGAGCCTTATTTTGTAAAGACCCCATAATGTCAAGGTTAATTATGCCTTAAAATTTGGATTTCTAGCCAGCAATAATCAAGCGGAATATGAAGCCTTAATAGTAGGACTTAAATTAGGAAAGGAAATTGGTGCTAAGAAACTCAAGGTTTTCTCTAATTCACAACTGACGATGAATTTAGTCAATAGAAGTTATGCAGCGAGTGAAGAAGAAATGAGCAAGTACTTGTTGATAATACGAATGCTCGTAGAAGAACTTCAATCTTTTTTAATTCACAAAATACCAAGGAGTAAGAATATTGCCGTTGATAAGTTATCTAAGATGTCTAGTATGGCATTTCCCAATTTGAGCGACAAACTTTTTGTCGAGTTTCTCTGACACAAAAGTTTATCCATTGTCCCGCAGAGCTACAAATTAACTCCTTGCCCAAGAGAGAAGTCCTGGATGGATTCTCTTGTAGATTATCTAAGGGATGATGTCCTCCTTGATGATAGGAAAGAGGCTCAAAGATTAGTTTATTAAGCTACAGATTACATACTGATAGATGGTTAACTATATAAACACAGTATATCCTAACCTTATCTTCAATGCCTTCCTTCGAAAGATGCCCAACAGGTGTTATTTGAACTATACAACAATATATGCAGCAACCACATAAAAGCACAAGTGTTGTATATCCATGTGTTGTGACTTGGCTATTATTGGCTAACAATTAAAGATGACATGAGAATAGTTATTTGACATTGTCTACAATGCCAAAAGCATGAGGTATCGAATCATGCGCCTTCTATTGAATTGTGCTACTTAACCAGTCCTTAGCCCTTTACCCAATGGGGATTAGACATACTTAGACCATTTCTGAAGCCTACAACCAAGTGACAATTCATTATTGTTGTTGTAGATTATTTCACAAAGTAGGTAAAGGTCGAAGCTTTGGCTAAGATCACCAAAATAAGGTTAATGCATTTGTTTTCAACTTCGTAATATTAAGGTTTGGAGTCCCATTTATGATAATCACAGACAATAGACATAATTTGACAATGAAAAATTTTGAGCATTTTGTGAGAAATATGGCATCTACCTAAATTATACATCTATAGCTCACCCTTAGACTAATAGGCAAGTGAAAGCTATTAACAAGATCATCTTACATAGCTTGAGGAGGAAGGTTAATGAAGCCAAAGGAAAGTGTGCTGATGAATTACTAGATGTTTTATGGGGATATCAAACTATCCACAGAACTACAATAAGGGAAACACCCTTCAAATTAGCGTATGGTACGGAAGTAGTGTTGCCGATCGAGTTGGACATACTAAATTTGCGTACATAGAATTTTGGTGTAATAATCAATCATGTTGTTTTGATGGCTAATTTGGATACAATTGAAGAAATCAAAGATGCCGTAAAAGCAAGAGTTACAGCATATCAGCATAAGGTAACTAAGTATTATAATCAAAAGGTGAAGCATAAGGTTTTTTAGCTTAGAGATTTGGTTTGCAGGAAACTAGAGGCAACTGGTGTGCGAGAGAAACAAGGGAAGCTCAATGCAAATTGGGAGGATGTAAACCATTTTAAGATAGAAGCTGGCCATAAAACCACTATCTTAGACCTGATTTACACAAGATGTCTACGACTAGCCCACTTTGAAGTAAACAGTTCATAATTTAAAAAAAATCATTTACTTATGAACTTAAGAAAAGTACATACTTGCATTAAAATAATCTGAGTATCTTACAAGATCGAGCGATCTAGTCACAATTTAATTGAGTAATTTGTAAACTAATGCCAAAAGCTTTAAAATAAATCTACTAGAAAGTGTATTTAGTCTTCAATTTATATCCTCACTCTCCAAGATCCTGCAATTACTAACGTCAAGGTGATTATAGGCCGCTTCTTTGCTAGTACCTACAACAATGACTATAGGGATAGGAGCAACCACAGCTTAGTAAGTTAAAATGAAAACTTAAAACTATACCATAAACGCAAACAAGGTTATCAGCCAAATTATTAGGTGCAATACATATTCAAGTTAATGCCATCATACAACGTTATTCCGCCTATCGTGAGATTAGAAAAATTGCGTCCACTTTAATCTAGGTTGAGGAGTTGCCGTTAATATAGCAGCTCACGACCAAACTTACGCTTATGCAATAGAGACACCGCTCCTCTCTCGACTACATTCAAACCATTGACTTCACTCTTGTTGTGACCTCCTTACCTGTTACTTAGTTTGACTAAGGTTGAAGAAAGGACCAATTATGCTATCCAGTGCTATCTTTTTCGAAGGGGTCGGTATTTGGTGAAAGAATCCTAGATTTCCCTTAATGGGTTGTTATGCAGGTCCGATTTATGGTTGCAAGTTATATATTTGTTAAGTCCAGTTTAGGGTGATTAATCATTTCATACAATACAAGCCAGAACAACAAACAAATCATAGTATCACTCAAAATCAAGCATATGCACACAGCCAACTATCTAATAAGTACAACTAAGTATAATTTCAAGCTTCCAAAATACAGTAACGTATTAATCCTAACTCACCTCGACTTCTCGCTTACTCACTCGAGGTGGGACTTATTTAGTCCATTGTCAATTATCTCTATAATACCAACGTTGTCTCAGTTTTCATATAATTGTTATAGATTAGTTTTTTTCCTATAACACTTATTGTTATCTTTGGTTTAGGATTTAATATGCCCAATTATCTAGATTCTCAAGTTTTTTACTATTATTCTTGATTCGGCTAAGTTCGTGTATAGTTTTCTGCATTGATTTCTATATTAGACTTTAGTTCAGTTTCTAAGTATAGTTTTATATACGAATCTTAAAAACTCGTTTCAACCCATAATGTGAAATTAATCACATTATTTCCAAATATCCTAAATACCATAATTACCCTTAGTCAGTATTTTATTTTACTCAATATACTTAAATTCTTATTAGTATATCAAATTTACTCTCGATGTGAGAAATTTTTACATTCTTCATATAATTACCTAAATTTAAGTTTTCCATCAAATTTATTATATATTCCTATCATTTATATAATATCAATTTTTATTCTAATATTTTCTATTTATTATATTTCTAATAATTGTATATTATGTGTTATTACCTATTATATATATAATACACATTAATATTTTTATCACTCTAATTACCATCTCCCAACATCAATTAACATTTCTAAATTTCTAAATTCATCCCAAATCAGATTTTATACCTAATTACCTTAATTTACAAATGAACTTAAAATTTACTATTTTTTCCTATTACTTATTGACTACATAATTACCCTATTAATTACATCTAAGACCCTAAATACTACAAGTATTATACTTCATCAGATTTCAACATCATAAAACATATAATTATTCACTAAATCAGTAATTAACTATTTAATTATTTAATTAACAAAAAATAAGCCATTTTTTGTATCATTTTAAGGTTTAAAAATTATCTAAAAATTTTGAAAATTCATTTTTCAAAAAGAGCTTCATAGAACTATTTTATATTACCTTAGTAGTTTACAAAAAAAAATTTAAGCTCCAAATTACACTCCTAAGCCTATTTATTTGTAATTATAAATATGCTCAATTTTGTTTAATTTCTTAAGCACCCTATATTTATAGATGTGATTAAAATTAATAACTATTTTTTCCTAAATCTACATACAATAAAACATCATAATAACAAATTTCATAATTTTCTAAGCAAAATTAGTAATTTTAATAAATTTTACAAAATCAAGCTGAAATCGGACTCACCTAGCCGTTGGAATTCCGGCCACTAGCGGTGGCCTTAAGGGTATCAACCAAGTTGGGTGGTGGTGGTGGAGTAGTGTGGTGGTGGCTGTTTGTTTCCAGGTGGCCATTGGATGTGGGTTTTCTTCTAAAACCCTAATTGTACCGATTTTTTGTAAGGCCATAATTTTTTCTCAATTTTGCCTCTCTCTAATTTTCTATAATTCTAGACATCCAAAATGAGCTTCTGAAAAATTTAGGGTATTTATAGAGGTCTTGGGGAATTATTGTGCATTAATTTAATTAGACAATTGCCTTATCTTCTTCCAATTTATCTTTTGTATTATTTTAATTTAATTGAATGAATTTTTTTGTTCTTTTCCCCAGCTACCATGACCCAAATCTAGATCATTCCTTATTTTTTCTGATTTTTCTTTATTTTTCCTTAATTAATTATGATTTTTCTTTAATTATTTAGCATTATTTTAGCATATATAGTATAAATAAATATTCCTAAATATTATTTAGGTCATTCTATGATTTTTAGTATACATATAATTTATCTATAGCGATTCGTTAGTTATTAGAATATATTTGACGCATTTTTTTATAAATAACGAGTAATATATTTAAAATTTGAAAATTTTATATTCTTTTATTTTATTACTTATTTTCTTAAATTCGAATTTACGGGATAGCTTTTATTAATATTTCTAACTTTATTTAATAATTTAGACTTGATTGGATCTTTTAGCCGATTATTCTAAATTCTACGAGTCAAACTTCGAGTAGTTGATTATAGGTCTTACATCTATTAATTAGAAAGGTTAGATGGAACAGTCATCTCTCGTACACAAAATACAGAGAACTTGAAACTTTATTTTAATTAATTCCCTCAATATTGTGAAGCATTTTCATTTGTTTTGTAAGGCAATAACCTAGTTGTTTTGGAAGACAATTGTATTCAAAGTTAACTTCGATTTGTTTCTCTACCTAGTCTTCTTATGATTGATGGATTATTAATAAGTTCAAATTGCATGGTGAATGAACTAGTACTTTAAGTTCAAACCTATTGTAGTTAACAAACTTTATAAATTAGTCCAAAAGTTGAATAACGGACTTTATAACAAGTTTAAGTAAGATGGCTAGTCTATGTCTCAAATGACTAATGGATAATGTCTCAAAAGAGACCCAAATATTGCTTGTAAAATAAAACATATCAAGAATATATCGCATGTGAAATGAAACATGCCAAGAAATCGTAGAGCGCATGAATTGAAAATGCTAAAACCACTCACTAACATTATAGGAAATGCTGATGATATTGATATAGTATGAAATGTTGCATCATTCGGCCAAACCATGCCTACATAACATAAAAAATATATATGGTACAACAATCCTAAGGTAATGAGTTCTTTGATTATGCAAAGGCATTTCCCTGATCGGATGAGTAGACCTTGCTACAGCATATCTCTTTTTCGACACTTAGGGTTGTAGAACAGGTTGATTTCTTTTTGCACATGTAAGGGATCTCTCTGGACAGACGATCTTCGTCATTGTTAGGATCTTCAGCACAAGCTTCGTTATCATCTTGCATATTGATCTTAACGCTTGAATCTTTGTTGGCTTCTTCATCACAACTGCTAACTTTATCATCAATGTTGGTGAAGTCCAAGCACGAAAGATCATATTCAGGGTGAAACTTCAAGATTTCTTTTCTTGCTGCTTGGACCCCTTCCAACAAATTTTTTCTTAGTAATCTTTTGTATTGCCAACTAAGAGTCACAATTTCCAGCGCCTTTTCGACATAAGGCCCTTTTTTTGCTGCCTCCTCTAACTCGGCAACACAGCTTTGCAATCTAAAGTTGTTGGTCTTTAGTTCTTTTATCTCTATCCTAAGCCCTTCGTCCTTATCACTCATTAAGCTGAGTCTTCGACCCAAATCTCAGCATTCCTCTTTTTTCTACGAAGCTCCTCTTTTAGGTTTTTTGCCTTTTTGTATTGCTTGTCAATCTTAGCCTTGAAGCTTAAGACTTTATCAGCAACCAAAGAGTGTACCAATTTCTTGGCAACAAGTTCATCTTGATACTTTTTGGCCTCTGTCTTAGCCTTGATTTTTGCATTCTCAGCAGCCACAATCTGAGCCTTTAAGGAGTTATATGTATCCTTAATTTTCTACAATAAGTCAACAATATGGAATGATGAATTCTCTATACTGCCTGGTAGAATACAAAAAAAAAATTATTATTATTATTACCTTTTTCATTTCTTTATCAGCTTCATCTAAGGCCATCAAAGCGTAGTTGCTAATCTATAAACATATAGGATTGTTAGCAATCAAACACATCTAACAATTGAAAGGATTCAATTAATACTCAGATCATACAATTTGGCCGCAATGTGTACCTTATTACAACTGTTGACTTTATTGACGTCATTTTTTGTAATTTCGCTATCCTTAGGAAGGATGACACCTTCCATCAAGGCTAAGGATTTAGTCCTATTGCTTAACACCAAGTTGGTGTAAAGGATATTGGGGCCCTAGAATGGAACAAAATAGTCAGCTACCTCATTGTTTGGGATGAATTCGGCACTACTAATGCTGAGAGCTTTATTCCTCATTGCCTCCTTCATCCTTTTGTCCAAAGTTTTGGACTTCTTAGGAGCTTAGCTAATGAGCTCCTCATTACTTCTCTTATAGTGACTTAGTGCAACATCCACTAGAACCAGTGGTCCCTCGACAGCTTCTATAAGTATAACTTCATTTCCGCTATAACCACCAATTTCTCAACTAGGTTCTCTTGGCTCTTTAGCTTGAGGAATACCTTCCTGAGTTGTTGCTTATTCGACTAGTGTAGCTATAGTAGTCCTATTTTTTTTCACTCCCTTATTGCCTCTCAGCTGGACAGGAGGTCTTCTTCTAGCCTGCTACTTGTTTTGTTACCCCCTCTTTTACTACCTTCTTGATAGCAATCGACCGAGTAACACCAACCGTAGAGGTAGCACGTTTGTCGGCTTTGGGTTTTTTGGCTTTCGCTTAAGCTAATAGCTTAGCAGGATTTACATCACTTGCGCCCATGTCTACAATAAAGATAGTGTATTAACAATAAGCATATAAAAACTAAGAACTTACATGTTCCATGCCGAGCAAAGCTTAGAGGCTAGATTATCCTTCCCTCAGGGAACAAGAATGGCCTTCCTCTTGTAACTCTACTTGGCATGGCTATCTCTCAATAGCATACCTTCTTTTTCGGAGAAGATTGGCTCTCCATTTTCATATGGCCTAATAATTCTCTCGACGTTACAAAAAAACATCTTGTTTTTCCTCCTCTCCTAAATCTTCTTTGCTATAGTAGCATCATTCAGCACCAATTCAATGTCTTTAGTGAGGATCAATTTAGTCCATTAGGTACAAAAATCCAACTCCTCATCTAAAACAATAGACACAAACTTGTCATGCCACTTGTGAATCTTGGACTTTAATCTATCCATGAATTTTCACCCATGCCTAGTAGCCGTAAAGTATTTTCACCCATGCCTAGTAGCCGTAAAGTACCAACCGTTAGGCTGCCTCCTAATCGTAAAGAATTACCAAATAATTGAGGTGTAGCCCTAACTTCAAATTCTTCATAAAATATCTCGAATGCTATGAGAAGTTAATAAGTTTTTGGTGAGAACATGCTTGACGCAACTCAGATATAGTTGAAGAATTGCTTGACAAAAGTCGAGAATGGGAAGTGCAGTCCAAAGTCGAGATATTTTAAATAGATGTGAAACTCGCACTCCCTTAGAAAGTACACCCTTTCCTCTTCTCTCAACATCCTAAGATTCCATGTTTCAGGAAGGTCTTGCTAGTATTTGTTGTATTTCAAAACTAGAACTCTATCGACAACACTGGCCGCTCTGTTTGGTGAATCGCTAAAGTAAATTATCTTATTATATAAGTATCTTGCCACATATCTTCCTTCTTTATCTTCTGGATCAGTATTTACTGTAAGAGAGTTAATTTGAGCAAGTTTGTCCTATTGCTTTACTATGCTATTGGCTGAGCTACTCAAGGAACATGTTGTTTTGCTACTCTTTGGGGGGTAGGTGGGGTGAGGAGGGAGAAGTAGCCTCAATCTCAATTGCTTCAAAATTTGAAAGAATAAGTTGACGAATTACGTTTGAACCATACTTGATTTTGACTATAACGAATGTCACAAGACTTTTTGAAGAGTTTGAAGGTAAAAACGAAATGTCAAAAGCAAGCGAAAGCTTGTGGATGTGAATGAGGATAAAATCTGTTTTCAGTACTGAAAAGTTCCTTAAATATGGATAATTTACCCTCGTAACTACAACACATTTTTGATAGAAATGATGCACTACTTAGATGATGGCGTGGATTATTGACATGTGTTTCGAGACAGAAATCCAATGATTGTTAAGGCTCTAATAGTTATTAGTACTTATGGTGTAATTATGGCTAAGGTGATAGCCGTCGTACATGTTACCATTTAGTCTTCTAATAGGTGGGAAAATTTGAAAAGTTGCGACCTTTCGGATAGGATGCAATCCATCCTTTTAAATAGAAATCAAAAAACTTCCCATATTATTTAGCACTTGGGAAATTATTCCTTACTCAACCCCATAAAGAATATTAAAATATTTACTCTCTTAGTCGAATCCTCGACTATGGGAGTTGGGAGGTAAATGTTGATGGTCAAATTTCATTCACTTGACCACTCGACTACTGATATGTCAAGTAACTTAATTCTCGACCAACGCCGAGTAACATAAATCCATATCTAATTTGAATTTAAGGAAAATGATACAAACAGTTATCACTTAGCACGGTTATATTACATAATTGCCTACTATTCTTACATTTTAAGAATGTACTTGATAGAGATGTCTTCACATGTCCCAATAATCATATGATTAACTACTGTTTCAGGCACACAACATTTGCCTATCAATATGCGGAAGAAGCACTATAAGAGGTATTTGATAGCTCACTACCACTCATTCAATCTTTTCTAACATTCATTTATTGATATAAGCATTGGAATGGCTATACCAGACTGACTCTGGTACCTTATAACTTTTTTTGTCTTTGCACGATCAAAGTCCTAACCTAAAATCACCTAACAACAATATTCTTATTCTATTCCATAAAATGTGTATTTCAATGCTTAGTTAATATGAATAGCTATTCATGTTTTGTCTTTAAATAGTTATTACAGCTCTATTCATTGATATATTTCCTAAATGCTCTTCTTCTTCATCTTTTTTTCTTCTCCATTTAGACACAAGTACAACCTAGCAATATCACCGCCATAAACCACCAGAACCACCATGGCTTGCACTCATCGAACG
Organism: Lumnitzera littorea; assembly: GCA_024138015.1. Classification (NCBI taxonomy): domain Eukaryota; kingdom Viridiplantae; phylum Streptophyta; class Magnoliopsida; order Myrtales; family Combretaceae; genus Lumnitzera; species Lumnitzera littorea. Next base: position 45,878,340 of record JAMXBB010000007.1, on the reverse strand, counting down.
CACCATGGCCATTTACTACTGCAATCCTGTACGTAAAATTTAAGGATAAGAAGTCGGTTTTCTAAACAAAACAAAGTTTTGCTAGTAATTCCATATAACGGTAAAAGCAATTCTCGGAGGAAAAAATGATGATCATTCTAATGAAAAATACCCACTAAAAAGCGAATTCCAACATTTTAAAAATATTAACTTACCCTCAAAGAGAGATTATTGATTCGAATCCAACTTTCGTTGGCTTTACACCTCTGTTTAGAAAAAAAAAAAAGAACATTCAATACAGTCACTAATCCACCTCCTGATTGAGCTTTTCTTTTCGGTCAGGTCCGGTCCTTGGTTTAATTGATTTATATTGGTTCCGCTTTTCGTTAAAACGGAGTTAGAGTTTGCATAATGTATGGTGGCAAGGGTTTAAAAAAAAATATGTACAATCTAGTCATTTTCTTTATATTATGGGTCTGTTCTTAAAGAGCTTACAATTTAACTGAACAGCCCATAGGTTATTACAACTTTATTTTATTCTTTATAAATAAAAATTTTATTACAAGTTTAATACGTCTAATGAAGTGAATAGCCCGTTAGTGCTTAAATGAGTGACATACCAAGTCTGTAACTCGAGCGCAAAACTTCACCGTACCTTCTCTCATCAAAAGTTGATTACAATATGTTAAGAATATAATTACAACTATTATTTTCTCTTAACAATAAGGAAAAGGAAAAAAGATTTAATAGTTATTACATACTACATGTTATATATATATAATATAAATATTAATAAAATATTAATATAAATTATAATAAAAGGAATAATTTTTAAATTAATTATTTTATATAATTCATATATATCATATATATCGATATTTTATTAATATTTACATATCATATATATATATATAAAATATGATATATTATCCGTTAAATTGTTTCTAAAAATAGAAATTTTCGATTTCCTTCTTTTTGTTTGTTATGATAAAATTGCATATTTCCCCCTGCTTTAACTATGCAATG
>JAMXBB010000007.1:45842239-45862596 GCA_024138015.1 Lumnitzera littorea | reverse complement strand
ATGGGGGGGGGGTGGGGTGGGATCCGGAGGCAGGAGGTGAATGAATGGCAGTTTCAGCTAGCATTGCAACTGTTATGATATGACAAAGTATTAACAGCCAACCGGGAGACCAATACCCAAAGAATAATGGGGGTTTGAAGCTGATCCTGTATTCAAGAACAACAGAGGTTGGTTGATACTGGCATTGTCGATCCACTTTATCATGATCATTTTGAGATGTAAATGGGACCTTCCGGTTCTCTACATGAACAATCTGCCTGACGATATAAATTGGTCGGCTTGGGAGACGGTCCACAAGTAGGGCCACAGGTTAAGTTGACAATGCCCACGCGACTTAAGAACGAAAAACCAGCTAACTCATGTACTTTCAGGTGGCCATAGGATGTCTTTTCCCGTTTGCCTAAAAATTCAATTCCTCTTCAGTGCCATCGAACAAGATAAAATATACTCGTCAAGAATCTGTCCGAGATGCTGGAACAAGAGACAACTACGTTGGCAAATAACTGGGTACGCTTTTGGAGTTCGGTAGTACCATGTTCATTGTCACTCATGGAACTGAAAATTAAAAGACAACAGAAATGAGAAATCAAAATTATTAATTAACAATCTGGCAAAAAATAAAAAATAAAAATTATTATTAATTAACATAAATGATCACGACATCTTGATTTCATAGAAAGCAGGTACTTTTCTACAACATTTAACTCAAAATTCTAGTAGTTACCGAGAGCAGAACGTGGAATAGAATTAGAGTTGGGGCTAAACAGAGGCTGGAACAAACGGATCAATGAATTATTAATCTCGTAAAAACACACATGAACTGACATTTTAGATGGCAATATGAACATTAAAGCGACTTCATTGAATAAATTAGTAAAATTTGAATATGATGGGCCTTAAAGTTACCACCACATTGGTCTCTACCAACTCTATATATTTATATAGATTCATTACATTTGGAAACATTATGAATTGATCTTATCTGTTTGAAATGATGAATCATCCAAGAACAATTTCAGGGGGCCACTATCACTATTCATGTACATACCAATCCATTTGAAGTTGTATTCTTAATAGGAAAATGAAGTTCAATATATCAAAGGGTAAAAAGCTCGAAAGCCACCCAAGAATGGAGCTTTCAGTTGTTTCAATTAGCTGCTATAACCCTCAAGCTTGCATTCCCTTTCTCGTCACGTATAAGAGGTAGAGGTCATTCACACTCTTCACTTAATACCTTGGAGTCCATGTGGACTTTACTGTCCTATTTCCCTCAGAAATTTCTTCTCGTCACGTACAAGAGGTAGAGGTCATTCACACTCTTCACTTAATACCTTTGAGTCCATGTGGACTTTCCTGTGCTATTTCCCTCAGAAATTTCTGTTCCCCCCCACACCCCCAACATTGGTCATGAAGTAATGTCTGTTTCTTTCTTTAGTTTAGGCTGAGAGTGAAGAAAAAATTAAAGAAACACATAATTTGAAGCATTTCATCTGATAGGCAAGCACCAACTTGTTTAGAATCCATCAGAACAAGTAAAAAATCCATCTCTACAATAACTAATTAAGCTGTATGCATGTTTCAAATAATATTTGCTTCTCCAGGATATGTGAAGCCTACAAAGACCTAAGCTGTAGCAGCCGAGGGACAAGGATCTGGAACTGGCTTCCCACCTGTCCGAGCTCTAAAGCACATAGAAAGGCTCAACGAGTCTCCCAATCCTTCAATTTTTTGCTTCCTTTAGGCTTAGCAATAGGGGCATTCATGCCAGCCATTTTTGCATTGTACTTTGCCCTGAGAGGATCATTGTATGTCCAACTGCAAGAAAACCAACAAAAGTTTCAAGGAGCTTTCCTTTTAAAATTTTTCATATGTTCTTGAGGGTTATTATAACAGAACCCAATTTCAAACTCAAAGAGCGACTAAACAGTGATATAGAAGATACAACATTTATATTATTGAATATATATGCTGATTCTATCCAATGTGAGAGAGAATGGGAGACTTCCAAATAGAATCGTCACAAAGCAGTAGTGATAATTATTTATGCAGGAAGAAACATGATTTTGCAGCTTCTCCAGAACCCAGATGGAGAACTTCAATTGCAGGATTCATGGACTAATGGAAAATATTATGTAGAAAGCAATGGCTAGTTCTCCAAATGATAAGCACTTTCCTTGCAACCACAGATGAGAAATGATCACCATGTAATTTCTTCTTACTTCAATTGTATAGCAAATAGAAGTTTTAACTACAAAACGACAATGTAAAGTAAATATAATTAAAAACAATGATGTTTACCCCAAAAAGAAAGGAGAAACAATGGCACAAACTTCCTTTATGGCAGAAAAGAAGAAACGACTAAAGAGTAAGTAATGAAAAATGGAAGTTTTTTGTCTTCAAAAATATTCCAAGAAAAAAGAAGTTAAGTTCTAACAAGAATTACAATTCAGTTCCACAGTAAACAAAAATAATTACTGACAAAGTATAGCACCATAGTTCTATCAGATGCATACGAGTTCATACTTCCAACAGAAAAGAGCAAAAGGGGTCATAGGAAAGGGAATCTTCTACAAGTATGAGCCAATATGCATTCTTTGAGGAACTGTCGAGAATATCATGATACATTCAAGTGACAAAATGATAGAAACTAAAATGATTGGTATTGATAACCATTTACATTCATAGTGACACACCTGGTCAAATATCTTATGATTATGTGACAGTACCACACAAAAAATCCTATGCCATGAAATAAATGTTATATGTGTCACACTTTTACAGCCATTTTGTCAATATGGCAGATGCAGAAGTGAAGTTCACTCTCAGTAAAAGAATCAAAATATCATTTTTGGGTTGCATATATGCACGACAAAATTGGGGGCCCCAACTGACACCAGAATAACACAAAAGCAACTTTTCAGAAATGGATGTGGCTAAAATACTGTAATGAAGAGAGACAAGGAAAAAGAGATGGAATACTGGAAACCATCAAGAAATAGAAGAAAACTTACGGATTGTTCCAATCAGTGGTATCCTCATTGACAAGGTGAGTCCATTTAGTCCTTCCACTGCGACCAAAGTGCTTGACTTGCATGACTTTAGGTAAAATTGTCTTGTCCATCTTATCTTCTCCGGTTGGTGCAGAGAAATCACGTGTGTAAATGCTAGCAGTCCCAGCGGTTCCTGCAGGGTCATCCACTTCTGACTGAAAGAAGGCACCTTTGTGATAATATTTCTGCATGAACCTCCACTTCTGCTTTGGTTGAGCATTTGGCTTGGGATTCTTCCTCTCCCACTCCCTCCTCTCCTCTTCTGTCATGTTTCTTACCTTTTCAATCTCTTCCTTCTCCTTCAACATTGCTTCTCGATCCTCCCGATCCCTCTTAATCCTTGCAATCTCTCTTGCCTTCCAGGCTTCGTATTCTTCAGCCTCATTAACCTCATCATCAGTGTCCACATCAGCAATGTTTGCCTCCATTTCCATGTTCTTTTGTATTTCCTCATCTTTTCTAATTTCCTCCACTACTATCTGCTTAGTCTCTATTCTCCTCTCCTCTAGTCTTCTCTTCACTAGTTCCTCGAGAGCTCGCTCTTCAGCCTCAAGACGCTCTCTTTCAGCAATAGTATCTCTCTCTGACTTAGGGACAAAAACAGGTTTTACCATTGCAATACCCATTGTTTCTTCTTCAGAGTCTGTCTCATACTCAGACTCCTCTTCCTCTTCTTCCTCTTCTTCTTCCTCTTCTTCAGGAAGTAAAGCAGCTTCTTCTTGTTCCCTCTGAAGCAGCTTTTCCCTAATCTTTTTTCTCCTTTCTTCCAAAGCTTCTGCATCCTCTTCCTCTGCTTCCAAACCTTCTTGCCTTCTGCTTTCCTCTTCAATAGTTGATACAATCTCAGCTTGCCGGATACGGCGGTGATCAGCTCTGACTTCATCTCGATCATCGATCCTGCTCTCAGCTAAACGCCGCAACCGGGGATCATCTTTGTTCAATATATCTGAATCTTCATGAGCAGGGAAAGCTTTCTCAAGGGCGGCTGCCCTGGCCATCCGAATATCTTCCTCTTCATCAGCATCATCCGCCCACTCAGGAGCTTTACCAGGCCAATATCTTTTAACTTTTGTCTGTCCAATTTTACCTTTAAGCTTATCCCTAACAGCAATAGCTGCCTCACTGACCCCCGCTGTCACAGACATGTTTCTATTAATAAGAGGGGCACCCAAAGGCAGTTATGCTGCAACTTGGCAACAAGCTCCTTTCTCAAACACCTGTAACCAGATTGGAAATTCATAGAACATCTTTTTAAGTCAATGATTATATCACATATTAGAACCCGCATATCACTTAGAAGCCCTACATTGAAGAAAGAAACCAAAGAATAGAGCATATCAAGAGGCACCTCAGCCAATCACATTGACACCCACAAATTAAACATTGTCAAAGCTAAATGTAAGTTGTGAATCATAAAAGCAGGATATATAAATGTAATCCCACTGGCAACTAATATCCTAAAAAGAATTACTGAAATCTGAAACTGCAGCTCCGACAAAATCATGTAGTCATGAATTCAATTAAAGGATTAAATTTCTAATCCTTCAAAATCCTTTAATCATCAAATGTAAATCATATTTCAAATAACCAGTCCTCAAATAAAAAACATCAAGAGATGTTCAGAAAGTAATAATATATTCTAAATAAGATATAGAAGTCAACACTCATCATCAATCTGCAAATCCACCACAATGTAAGAAATCTTTGCATACACTATAAAATTAATATCAGGATGGAGCCACAGGCCATAATACCATTCAGATAAAAAAAGAGACAAAATCAAGCAAAGCCATCCAGTGATCAAAGCAGAGACACCCACTCTGACCTTAGTTAAACGGCTGTCTGCTTTTTTTGACAAGGGAAAAAAGACCAAAAAAAACAGCTTCGTCTACTAATTAGGGTTTGAAGGGAGTGCAAAAATTAGGATTTGGAGGATTCAAAGGTAGCTAAGAGTATGCCCTAATTAAAAAATTACCCCTCAGAAGTTGTAGTACTGAATTCAGGTACTATTAGGTTCACAGTATCATTTTATCATTTTTCTTGTTGAAATATACGAGCAATACTCAAAAGAATCAATGGCGGGATGGAGCCAAAGGACATACCATGCAGATAATAATAGAGACAAAATCAAGCCAAGCCACTCAGTGTTCGAAGAAAAGCCACCCACTTCAATCTTAGCTAAATGGCTGTCCGCTTTCTTGGACAAGGGGAAAAAACATGGAAAAAAAAAATCCTAATCTACTGAAGAAAAACTGGGGTTTGAAGGGAGTGCAAAAAATTAGGGTTAGAAGGATTCAGGGGTGGTTAAGAGTGTGCTTATGCTCTGATTTAAAAATGACCTTCCAGAAATTAAAATACTGAATTCGGGTGCTATTACGATTCACAGTATCACTTTATCATTTTCTCGAAGAAATATACAATCAATACTTAAAAATTACATCTCCCGGCGTTAAATATGCTTAAAGAGAAGCACCCATTAACAAAATCCTTTTCATCAATCATGCTAATACTCACAAAGATTCATACTTTCAAATGACAAGCTCTTAATAGTTAGAACTTCGGGTTTAGGGCAATATCAATACATATTGAACCACAAATTATTACAATAACACAACAGTGACATATTATGTATTTTTACAATCGCCAAATACAATTATCTCTGGTACAATTGACAAAGAAAAGCTAACGCACCGATATTAAACAGCAGACTGAATCTAAAAAGAATTACCCAAACTGTCAGAAAAGAGAAAAATAATAGAAAAGGGAAAAGAAACACCCTAGTTTTGATTGTTCGTGACTTAAAAAATAGAAGTACCGGAAGAGTTTAAGAAAATGGGCTTCTTCGTGGAGAATGGTGGAGTTGCGGTGGCCGAAGGCGAATCTTACTGAGGAAGAAAGAGTCCGTTTTTACAGTTCTGAGCTAAACCTGTCCGATATGGAAGCGCAGCTCAACTCAAGCCTGCCTTGTATATTTTAGGATTTTTTTTCCCCCTTCTTAAAAACCAATATAAATCTAAGCATCCATCTATCTATATATATATTACAGATATATAATATATTAGGGTAAATTGGAGAAATTTAATTGTTTATTATTAAAATTAAAAAAATTACAAAAATACAAACTATATAAAAAAATTACTAAAATAGTAAGCTTATATCGCATATTAAAAATATGAAACAAATAATTTTATATATGTTGTATAATTATAATTGTATCGCATTTTCAATATGCAACACTAATCCAATCAACTTCCTTGTACTTATGATACATCTTTGATATGTGACTTTAATATGATCTTACTTGTTCGTTTAATATTCTAATCTACCTAGATGTTTTTCTAACTTTATTTATATATCGTTAGCCAAGAAAATTGTATAAAATTCATTTTATAATTCTCATTTATTTATTAAACATATCAAACTTAACTTTATAATTTTTAGACTTGCTACTGAATTGGTCATTCTCATTAGTCATTAAATAGTATGTGGGATATGAAGAAAAAAATATATACATACCATTAATAGTAATGAATAATAAGTGTTCATTTTACAAATGTTTTTTAGTCTAATCATCTACAAATCATCTATCATATGTATTTGTCGATCTTTGGACATCCAATGAGATTTGTTGAACTTTGATCTACAATATATTATTGAATTGAATTAATAATCCAAATATTATACAAACTAGAATTATTTTGGTAAGGAAGCATTTTATTACTTAAGAATTACATATGGGATTGCCTCTTCCATATTTGATAATGTTGGACATGTTAATCTTATGGAAGCAAGTGGAGTGACGATGGATGATGAGTATATAGGTATATTTAGTGTGAGTAGCTCAAATGATGGTGTATCGTGTACAATACAATCTATTAGAGCATGTATCGATGTCTCTGATGCAAGAGAATCAACAACAAGAGCATCAGTAGTAGGTGGATCTACTGTAAGAGGATCAACTGTAGGAGAATCGATAGCAAAAGCATCAGTAATAGATAGATTTGCAACATCATCAACTAGAGCATCTATATCCATATTTGCTAGAGGATTACGAAATATGTCATGTAACTGTGGCTACTACTGTCAAGCTTGACCTTAACCTTAACCTCGCCATCGTCCTTTGTTACATCCTTGTCCTCTCTCTCTAGTTGGCTAACCTTTGAGCTACTGCTCCTTTCAATCTAGATCTATTGATATGATGCATCCATATCCTTGTAGTATATGTCTCCTTATAGTAGCTAGAGCATGTATCTCATCTATGTTTATACTCTCTTATATACGTGTAAATGTATTTGACTGCATAATTATAAGTAAATTGAATTTCTTATTTTTATAACGATATAAATATTAACATATATGTAGAGATTTTGGATAGAAAACTTACAAATGCTGCTAAAATTGCTCCTAATCAACTAATATATTGCTGTGTGACTTTATAGTACTAGTCATAGTAGTTGTTATAGACCATGCTAGGTAATGTATCATCATGAATGATCTAAACTAGTCTCTACCTCCCATCTTGCCAATGAGTTATATATTTAGCATTTTTCCTAGCTCAATCTTTATCTGTTTTCCTTTAGAGATCCATCTTATGAATGTGGCCTGGATTTGTAATACGGTTTTTTAGGATATGTTGTACCCTACCAAACTATCTCATGACTCTATCTAATTAGTGCATCTCTACTATATGAAAGCAAATCATTAGTACACAAGCTAGGCATAGATCTACCCCCTCTTAGTATATCTTTGGTAGTAAGTCTAATATCATTAGGGTATAGAGCAATTGGCATATCTGTAAAAAATAAATCTACATTAGTATTAAATTTTTCATTAAAATAGTTTAAGTAATATAATTTGTTAGTGTATTATACCAGTGCAAGAGTTTAATGGTCTAAAGTCTCTCAATACTAGGCCATTATGTATGTAGGAGTCCATTTAATATAAAAAATATCATCCCATCAATATGCTAGTGGGTCAAGAAGTATTGGATGTATTTGTGTCTTGCGCAACACTAAATGAGGGAATCTATTCCATGCTTACACCTGTATTAGCACTGCGATGCCACTTATCTCTATTTTCATGTCCTATGCAACTTAGCACAAATATCTGTATGATCGTGCTAGGCAATCTAATCCTTAACTATAGTTGCATCTAGTTCAGAAGTTTTCTAGCAATGGTAGGAACATCAAATGGACATAGTTGGATGATGTGTCAAAGAAGAGGAAACCACCTATCAACTATAAAATGTATATCCTTATGTGATGCATATTAGCAATCTTGTTTGCATCACCTAGTAGAGGTAATGGTACTATAAGATGATCATTAAGTCAAGCCATCCTAACTTGCTGTATGGCAATTTGGTCCTCACCTAGCCTAACTCCTAGCAGTCACTCCCATAATGCAGACCAATCACATGTAGTACACCTTATCATTGGTTACCCATCAATGGGTAAGCCAAACTATATTGTGATATCCTGTAAAGTCGGCCTAACTTCCCCATGTGTTATGTTGAAGATATGATTCTCTGGTCTTCATTTCTCTATTAAAGTAGTAATTAGTCCACAGTCTAGCTGTACAAAAGGCAAATGTGCTACACCGTGAAATTCTACTTGCTCTAAATACACATCAATCCTATCATTGTATGCATTGCGCATCTGCTGAGGATTTTCTAATGATGCCTCTCGTCGATAGAATATAATTAGATTATGCTCTTAAAAAATTCAAGTACATCAGATATTACATAATTATATAAGCAATGTGAACAAATGATAAATTCATGCTATATATCTCTCTTCTCCATACAGCCTCAGACTTATAGGTGTCTTGCTATGTCAATATTGATCTATTGATCAATCCTAGATCTATTTATATACTAAAAAAAGTAAATATAAATAACATTGTTAGAAAATTAAATTAAACATCTACAATTAATTATATTGTATAATATAGTATTTATATATAATAATGAAACAAACATGTTATAAGTTTTATAAACCTTATTTTGGGCATATTCTTATAATGTGTTTTTGCTTGCTACATTTTCTACAATAATTTTTTGTTAGTTTCTCTTTAGGATCCATCTCATTGTGATATCAACTTGATCATGATCTTCCTTCTTTTCTAGGTTTGTTATATACTGGGTGTATTTTTGGCATTCCTCCATCTATCCATGTGTGCCTATCTCTTAAAAGTTGAAAAGTAGTTTGATAACAAATAACTTGGTCTTTCCAGTGATATTACTTCTCAATCTTATGTATAGAATCTATTTTTACATGAGTCACAACTGCTAATGTATTTGAGTAGGCCATTTGTAAGTTTGCCACTTATTACAGCTACATCTATTTTTAATTATGTCAAATCTATGATTATGGAATTAACCAAAAACAAAAAAAAAAAACTCATGCATACTCCAATCTACACCTCAAATATTTCAGTTCTCATGTTAAATGTGATTACTTGATGGCAAGTAGCTACCCCTCTTCATCTTTCTATCTTTTTTATAACCTATTTAGGATAAGCTTTTCCTTTATGTATAACTTTAATTGCCTTATTATGCCTTTCTTGGCAATAGCCCACATAGTTATAGAAGATTTTTAGAACTAGTACTAATACAAGCAATGACCTTGTACCTTTCAATACTACATTATATCTCTCACTAATAATTATTGTCATTTCACCATATTTGAAGCCTCTATCATATGATTGTGTCCATAACTCATTACAAATGTTTGCAAAGTAGTTTGGAGTAGCTACATTTTGTTTCCTTGTCACCTCCATATAAAATGCAAACTTGCTTTCTTATGTCCAAAAAGTTGCTGCAATTATTAGCTTCTTCATATGGTGATTTTTGTATTTTGTGTTGAAGTTACTGGCAACATATCTTATATAAACTCTTCATTGTGCATACAGGGGCTATCGTCCAATATCCTTATCTTGTATTGCTTTTCTTATACCCTTGTATCTATCTAATATAACACATAAGGTAAGATTATTATCGTACGATCCATAGAGGCATTGCTTTAACTTCTTCACAAACCATTTTTCAAGTCTTACTTGATTCTTTATTAACTAGTGTGAATGTTAGGAGAAGTATGTGATTAGCACCATCCATGTTACACTCAATGAGCAAGTTATGTGGATACTTGCCATACAAGAATGTACCATCGATACTAATCACTAGCCTTCAATGCTTAGAACAATCTTTTGAAGACCATCTCGTTTTCCTTTTCGGTTGATAGAAATTTCTAAGCAACATGTGTTTCTAGATTGGTTCTCTGGATAACATTCATCAGTTTTGGCAATTCGTTGTATAATTCATCTCAATTGTCATACACTTTTTCAATTGCTATTCTTTTTTCTCCATATTACTTTTTCTTTTTGAAATTACATAACCATATGTGTCCTTAATGTTTGAAGGCCTTTATACATGGCCCAAATGCCTAGAACAATCTTTCGAAAACCATCTTGTTTTCCTTTTTCGTTGATAGAAATTTCCAAGAAACATGTGTTTCTAGATTAGTTCTTTAGATAACATTCATTAGCTTTGGCAATTCATTGTATGATTCATCCCAATTGCCATACACTTTTTCAATTGCTAATCTTTTTGCCTCATACTACTTTTTCTTTTTGAAATTATATAACCATATGTGTCCTCAATTTGTTGTTTGAGTGTGGTGATCTTTATATTTAGATCATTCTTGACTTAGCCTAGAAAACACTAGCTCATGAATGTTTAGTCAAGTTGTAGATAATCATTTCCCAATGTCCTTCTAGTAAACATATGTGGGCCTTCAATAATTGTAATGACAAAGTTAAGCTCATAACTTTAGGGTCACTTACTATAATAGATAAGAGTTAAAAGAGTAAATGGGAATACTAAGGTTGCTCACAAAAGGAATCTTATAATAATTTGATAATGTGATGGATGATGTCTATGTATAAACAAATTTACTAGCCCCATTATGGTAAATTACAATTAGATTACGTGAATGGTATTAAAAATGGTAAAAAAGATAAAGAATATTTTGTACAGAAAAATAAATAATCCTTTCGAAATGTTGTGCATTATGTTGCATAGTAGCTAGTATTTTGAAATATAGTATAATTTGGACAAAATGAAGAAAAGAGAGTCTGTAATCAAAGCCGACATGATTTGAATCAAGTTGGAACTCAATCAATTAGTCGCTAGAGAGTATTTAGCTTATACTAGGATCGAGTGTTGGTGGTTAGCTCAAGAGATCAACTCAGATAGTCGTTTAAGGCTAATACTGATAGGATTGGGGTACTAACCCAACCCGACTACCAAGGCTAAGCTCATCTACTCCTCATCTGAACATTTTATTTGTGTTATTTAGATTTCCTACTTTTTGTAATTTTCCTAAACTACCCTCATGTTTATTTTATATTTATGAGAATGCCACTAAGACATCCTTTTAGGCCTTTTATTTACAAGTTTACCATTATGTATAAATAGCTCATGCATATAGGGTTTTAGACAAAATGGGACATTAATGAAAAACCCCTTAAGCATTTTCTCCTGAAAAACTCTCTTTTACTAGCTCTTATTAATTCCTTTGGTAAGGATTGTGACGGGCAATTTTATTATTTGAATCGATGCGTTACATCCGACGAGTCTTAAGCCGTGTAGAATCTAAATAGTATATTATATTTGATTAAGTGGCTTGTAGATTCGCTAAAATCTTCATTAAATCCACTCTATTTTCATTACTTCAATAGGATCGAACCCATCTCGATATTGCCGTCCTTGTCCGTTCTTAGCGTGACATATCATCTTGGTATCAGAGCGTATATGCGACAAACTGAATACTTAATTTCCTTGATTTAATGTTGTCTTACAAGAAACGAAAAAAAAAAAAAAATTGCAACCAAAAATTTGGAATTTGGAATTACCCACAATTGAATCTCCTCTCTTTTCATCTATATTGCAAAACTGTCCTACACGTAGTAAAGGAACCTTACACTTTGAGAAGAAAATGCCCAAGACGTCGGCCTCATAGGGGAATCTCTCTATACTTATTTAGAAAGGGTTTCGTAAGTTGGAGTTTAGTTGTGGATGCCCCTGCAGTAACCTTAGGGACTGCTATTGGGACTTGGCAAAGGTGTTCAGTTAGGGTTCGTAATTGCAAAAATTAATAGCTATGGAAATTGCAGTGATATTCGATTCAGTGCACACAGATTGTGTATTTGATACCCTAGTTTTCAATTTAGGTTTGTACGGCTTGCACAGTGGTGCAAACTGCTGTTTAGATGGGCGCGTGAAGGCTCCCATTTGGGTTTTGTTGAAAGAGTTGCGGTGGTTACTATTTGTGTTGATTGTCTCTATTGATTTCTTGCAAGTAGTGATTGAGTAGGTGAAGTAAGAAGGTGCAATCGGTGGAGTCGCATGTCATTTGCCAAGCTAGACTAGGTCACGCATCTCTTCAGTTACCGAACAGTGTGACTGTTGTTGAGATGAAATTGTCTAGTGAAGTGTGTTAGGTTTCTCTTGAAGTTGCTGTCACTAGTTGTGTGAAATCACTTGAAATACAAGCCTTATATATATATATCCAATAGTTTTTTGGAGCAATTATCACATGTTTGAGCTGTTGCAAACTGAATTGCCGAGTTGTCTTGTCCAAGAAAATTGCCGAGCTGCTAAACCGTTGCATTATCGAGCTGATAGTTCAAGTGCCGAGCTGCCGAACTGTTGCATTGCCGAGCTGATAGTTCAAGTGCCGAGCTGCTGAACTGTTGCATTGCCGAGCAGACGATACTCTTAATTCGAGATGCCGTAGTCACCATGCAAATCTAAATAATTTCTGTCGAGCTGACTAGTGAAGTAAGATTCCAAGCTGCTTCTACAAATTATTGAGATTCATAGAATTTTATCCGAACTGCTGATCTGAATTGAAGAGTTATCTGAGCTGTTATGTAAGAGGCCGAACTGTAGAATAGACCAAGCAATGCCAAGTTGTTTTCAAAGCATGTACAACTGTAGATACCAAATTGAAGTGTCTAAACCGAGCTGCTTTGAATTTCTTATTTTCCGAGCTGAAAGCACTTTTGAGCTACTGGAATTAATAAATTTATGAGGTGTTGTTGTCCTGCTTTCAAAGCTAAACCGAGCTGCTGTGTTATCCGAGCTATTGTATTGTCGAGTCTAGGCTGTTGATTTTACCGAGCTCATAAGTGCGAGTAAATTTCTGAGTTGATAAACCATTATATCAGTGCTGACCTATTTTACCTTACCAAGCTTAATTGTAATTGAGTAGCCAAATTGTCAAGTGTTTGGACTAGTACCAAGCTATTGTATCAAAGTTTGTTGCTGTAACAAGCTGCTATGACGTGCTGCTGCTATGACGTATTACCACTATGTGTGTACTAGCCGTGTCATTGTGGCCAAGTATCGAACTGCTATACTCCAAACTCTGAGCTGTTGTTTCCAAAGTGCTGAGTTAAGTAAACTTTTTCTGAGGTGCTATTAATGTTGAACTTTGAACTTAAAAGAATTGTCGAGCTGCATAATTGATTGTTTGTGCTACGTTTCTGTTTCTTTTGTGCTGTCGAGCTTATCTGACTTTTGTAAAGCCAATTTCCAAGCTACTAAATCGTGTTTCTAATTTCGACCGAGCTATTGCTTTGTTGTGGACTGTTGTTGAAGAGCGAACAACACATGCTATTAATTTTTTCTCAGAAGAGGAGTTGTTTTAAGCATGAGCTACCGAACTATTTTGCCCATACTACACAAACCAAGCTGCTTGTTTCTGTACTTCAACACTTGTCCAAACCATTACATCCCAAGTCCTGAGCTAAGAAAATTTTCATAGAGCTGCTACTAGTACCAAATAGGTGCTATTGTGAAATTGCTATTGTGTGTCACATTGTCAAGTGGCGAGCTAGATTGAAGTCTAGACCAAGCTAATTATTGTCGAGTTGTTAATACCTACGATCCAAGCACTATTTGAAGAATATGAATATGGCAATCCAGATGAATATTTGAATTGGGAGTTTTAAGTCAATCAAATTTTTGAAAATTATTATTATCCCAACCATAAGAGAGCCTATATTATAAAGAATTCAATAATTGATTTTGTAGCTATTTGGTGGAATAGAGTAATAAATCAAAGAATTAATAGAGGAAACATTGAAATCATTACATGGGAAGAGATAAGGTATTTGATGCGAAGAAAATTCATGTCCTGAGATTCTCAAGACAAATTGTATGAGAAAAAAAAAACACTTATGAAGCTAACCTCTTTAAAGTGTTGGATTAGTCAAAGAAGATTGAAAGATGGCTTGAAGTGTTACGCCAAATTAAAGAGTATTAAAGGAGAAGTTAAGGAGGTAGCAGTTGTTAGAGAAGTGAGTAATAGAGAGAAAGAGGACTAAATCGAGTTGAAGTTAAACCCCCATATTCCCAATGTGATTCCATTATCGACCATCCATACTGATGAGGATGACCCCAAGTAATACTACATTTGTCTCCCACCTATTAGACTTCTTTATCTTGATCCGCTGATGAGAATATCTAAGACTAATGAGAGCCATAGTAATCTTATGCCCATGAGATCTTATAGATTAGTTCTTGGTATTTATTGTGGTCATCGTGATGGATATTTGTATTTGGGTTATGTTGTGCTCTTACTTAGAAATCTTACGTTGAAAGTGCTAGAGCTATATCAATAGAGAGAGGAAGGATTGAGTAGTGAAAGAATTGAAAAGGTAGAAGTGAATGAGGTAGGGGAATGGGTTAAGGCCTTACGTATTCAGATACATGGTGAGTAGAAAGAAGGGACTTCAATAAAGATTTTGGTTGACCGTACTCATGACGAGTGAAAGGAGCCGAGGATGATGACAACACTGATCATAGACTCGAATTATCTCTGTATCACTCTCTTTGGTTTTTACAGGTTAGTATTTGATCTCAGTGGGATTTGGAGCCACCAATTACCAAGTTTCGGGCCGAAGCTTCTCTAAAGGAGAGGGAATGATAGGATTTGGAGTACTGACCCAACCTGATTGCCAAGGTCGAGCTTATCTACTCCTCATCCAAACATTTTATTTGACTTCCTATTTTTATTTGTGTTATTTAGATTTCCTACTTCTTGTATTTTTCCTAAACTACCCTCATATTTATTTTGTATTTACGGGAATGCTACTAGGGCATCCTTTTAAGCCTTTTATTTACAAGTTTTTCATTATGTATAAATAGCTCATGCATATAGAGTTTTAGATAGAATGGAACATTAATTAAACCCCCCTTGAGCATTTTCTCTCTTTTACTAGCTCTCTTGAAAAGCTCTTTTTTACTAGCTCTTATCAATCCCTTTACCAAGGATTACAGCAGGTAACCCTATTACTCGGACCAGTATATCATATCCGGTTATGTGGCTCATGGATTCGCTAAAACTCTCGCTAAACCTACTCTATTTTGGTTCCTTCGATAGGATCAGACCTACCTCAATATCGTTGCCCTTATTCATTCTTTGCATGGTGTATCAAGTACGCTCGTATGTTGTCTGTATCATGATATGGTTACCTACCAAGTTAACCTGTATGCTTAGCAAGTCAATACGTCTGCTTAGTAGCTTTAGGAACAATGATGGCGTACATGAGAGCCCGGTATTCAGGTCGGTAGTAGAGTGAAACAAGGAGGTCAAGATAGGAATTCTTGTCTTGGATAGGGCTTGGAGCTAATACTCTTTACATGAGTCCTTAAAGTCCTTTATCTTGGCTGCGTGTGATCGGTCTGGGAAGTTGATTCCTATCATCTTCTTAGGGTTCAAAAAAATTTGACATCAAATTTGAAGTGGTCTCTAGTTCTTGTTCTTCCTAGGCTCCTGCGGGGTCTTCTTCTTCTAGTTAGTAGCGAATCAAGTCTAACACATTAAAGGTGA
Source organism: Lumnitzera littorea (assembly GCA_024138015.1). Classification (NCBI taxonomy): domain Eukaryota; kingdom Viridiplantae; phylum Streptophyta; class Magnoliopsida; order Myrtales; family Combretaceae; genus Lumnitzera; species Lumnitzera littorea. The sequence continues at coordinate 45,846,650 of JAMXBB010000007.1, read as the reverse complement.
AAGAAACACCATAGTTCTTGGGCAGTTCGATTTGATAAACGTTGTAGTTGATCTTCTTTAGGATTTTGAATGGGCCATCAACTCTTAGAGATAGTTTGCTTTGTCTCAAGTATAGGAATCATTTTTGGCCGATCTTCCTTGTTACAGATTGATGTAGCTCTTGCAATTCTTGAGCTCGATTGACTCCAGCTTGACTCTCTTTAGTAGTTACAGGGGTACCGATTAGATCTAGTGGAATAGTGAGATTAAGGCCGTAAACGACCTCAAAGAGAGTCTTCCCAATGGTGCAATGGACGGTTCGATTATATGCAAACTTCACAACTGATAGATATAGATCCCAATCCTTTAAGTTCTTTCCCACAATAGCTCTGAATAAGTTACTTAACGTCTTATTCACCACTTCAATCTAGCCATCAGTCTGGGGATGGCTACTAAAGTTGAAAACAAGTTTAGTCTGTAGTCTTTTCTAAAGCATCTTCTAAAAATAGCTCAAGAATTTGGTATGGTGATTTGAAACAATAGTTTTTGGCACTCTATGTAGTCAGACAACTTCCTACAAAGATATATCAGCAATATATATAGTATCGTTAGCAATCCACTACAACAAAGATCGAATCTTTTCCTTTGAATGTCCAAGGTAACTTTAAGACAAAGTCCATACTAAGATTAACTCAAGATAAGATTGGTTTTAGTAGAGACATATACTTTTAATGGGGCTCTCTCTACCTCTTAACTCTTTTGTACACTATCAACTATCAATTACCTTATGGATATCCTTAGCCAAATCAAGCTACTAAAAATTTTCTTTTAACAGATTAGCTATTTTGGTGTCTTCAAAATGACCAAATAAATCCACCACTATGAGCTTTCCGAACTAATAGCTCTTGATTGGAGCAATTCGTTATGCATAACCTTTGATCCTTGAACAAATAGCCCTCTCGGACATAATATACTCCTACAGTAATTTCTTCTTGGCACTGCTCAAGAACGAGACCAAAATAGGGGTCACGAGCATACTGCTCAATGATAAGTAAAAATCCTAGTAACTTCATTTGTAAAGTGGTCAGCAAGGTTTATCGACGTGATAAAGCATTAGCCAGGACAGGAATGTTAGGACAACAGATTTTTATCTAAATCAAAACGAAAGATGATATTTTATGATGTTTGAAACTTAATCTTTCTGAAATTCACTTCATATCAAGGATTTGGTATTCAAGCATTGGACTAACATAATATTAAAGGTTTTAGATTTCATTTATGTTGAGTGTAGATTCCAAAAGTAATCAAGAGGAAAGGCAATTTAAAGAGAGAAGGCAAGAAAATCTAGTGAAAAAATTATTGTGCTTTAGTCTCGTGCCTATTACGCTCCTTTTAACTCCAATGTGGGAGACCTAATATTTCATATTGATGTGATTTCATTATATCCAAAATAATTTTTCAGAGTTTACAATACACGATTAGCCCTTGATAAGCCTACTGCTCTATCTTAGCTACTACCCGAGTTAACACACAAACTACAATGACTAACCCACTCGCGAAATTACGACAAAGTCTCATAATAATATCCGCCGAATGAGGAAAACTGAAGAGTATAGATGCTGTACGTATTAGCACAAATACAAATAATAAACAATAGTATAATAAAGGACTATATATGCCTAAGTGGAATAAAAGGCTTTTTCTTTCTTCTCAAATGCTTTTGGGGTCGTGAATATATATTTTTTTTCTTCTGTTTTTCTATCTGCTGCCCTCGAAGTTCACTTGAGAATTTAATAATGAGACGTGTCACAATTTGTTCTCCAAAAAATTCTAGAACGTAATTGAACTCTTGATGTATATCATTAGTCCATCCGATAGAAATGACTTTGAATTTGAAAAATCGTCCAAAACAAATGTCCTATTTTCGCTCTTGATAATCATTAAAAAAAAAAAAATAAAGTTAAAAATATCTTCTCAAACCGTATCTCATAATGTATTCATATCTTCCATCTATTTTAAATTTATAATCCCTTACAGCACGCCACTAAATCATCAAAAATAATACAAACCAACTGAATCCATATCTTGTCTCTTCTGATTTGGATTTAAAAATATCCCCATAACTCGACCCCGCTTAATTTTGATATTACCGTTTCGATAGTCACGATGAAGCTAATCAAAACTCAGCTAAAATAGCATTAAGCTATTGATTGCCATATCCACATGAATTTAAACTAAACACGTTACAAGCTGTACGTCTTCAATAGTTAAAATGCTGCCACGTTGCTATATAAAATTTGTTCCATCAATAAAACCTTGATCTCTCGTAATGTTAAGCAATCAAGATGTTGATAAATATCCTTCCTCGTGTGAAAGAATGAAAATTTTGGCACTCATGAAGCTCGGTCCATGTGCACGTTAAACAATGAAGCTCACATCCATCCACGTTTACACTCGAAACTTTTTTTAACTTCCAAACAAAAGAGATCTCTCAGGTGCTATTTGACTTGAATTCCTTTGCTGAGAGCATACATGACTTGAGATGAATTCAACGTTGATCCGAACTCTATCTTATCCGATTAACTGAACGCCTTGAAACTTAATTTGTAGCTGAAGACACGTTGAAGCATGGAATTGAATTGATAAAACTTCATAAGAGTTACTACTACCACGTCGCCGATCCTAACACTAAAGCTTCACTTGGTTATTTTATTCAAATGATATGATTTCGAAATTTCTACTTCCATCTAACTTAAACAAAATTAATTCCCAATCATCGAATATATTATCCAAATAGATTTTGAATGGAGCTGCGTCTTCAAAATATTGTTTTGTCCAACTTATATTTTGAATCTGTAAAAATCTACAGCACTTTGTTCGTTCTAAGCACATCATTTGAAAGATCCTGTGGATTCCATTTCGCTTCCTATTCTCAAACTATTTCTCTGGAATATCCTCTTGAGTCTTATAACTACCTTAACTAAATGCTTGTTAAATCACTTGACTCATTTTATATTATACTTAATTCAACTTATACACTCAATAAACATATTAATGTTTGCTTATTATATATTTTATTATCATCAAAATCTAATTAGGAGACTTAATATTAAGCTTCAACATTATCATCAAATTACAGTGGCATACAGGTGGTTTTACAAACTTTCTCGGAGATACCTTTTTAGAACCTTTCCTAATTTCAGAGCATGTTAGAAGTGAGGACATATGACAGAAGTGGTTCCACTTCTAGTGGACTTTTATGCTAATCGACCCATTCTGTAGCCACTAGCTATTGTGGATATGAGACTTCTTATGATGACAGAACAAAGCTATACCACAGTTGTTGGTACAATGGAAGTCACTACATCCACAAATTCCTCCATGGAGAGATTTGATGAAGAAGCCATAAGAGTTAGAAGATTACATGACCAATATATCAACAATCAATTTTGTAAAAATACTTTATACACTTACGACTACTTCCATTTAACACTTATACCTACTATCATCACATGTAACAAATTTAAGAGTACAGAGTATAGCAAAAGAAAATAAAAGAAATAGAAAGATTCATCATCTTTTACCCAAAAACCTTGGCTTTTTCCTTCTTCATCTTTCTTGCAATTATTTTCAGTCAAAGTCTAAAAATATACAGAAAATTACACCATAGACTATCTATGTTTAAGGCTAAGTTTAAATAGGATAAAAGTTTGAAGATAAGATCAACATTTCAGTAAAAGATTAAAATAAATTATTGTAGTTATAACACTTTTAGCTTCATCTAACATGGCCAATAAGTGACAAATAGTGCCCATGTGATCTATACATAGCATTTACATGTGTTTAAATAATAAATATATTAAAAAAAACTTAAAAAATATAAAAAAGTACTAAAAATTTAAGAAAATTTTGAAAAATAAAAAAAGTAAATTAGGAAAGACTAGAAAAACAAAAAACTCAATATTATAATTAAATTATAATATAATAATGATAATATAATTAAATTATATATGAAAAAAAAAGTCAAAAATAAAAAGAAGAAAAAAATTCAAAAAAAAAAAAGGGTTACCCCTTATCCTTAAGATAGTTGGATTAGCTTAAAGTTTCCTTGTAGATAGTTGACCTACCATCATATTTAAAAAATGAAAAAAGAAAAAGAAGTGAAAACCCAATTGAGTCACCAATAGATCATACAACCCGATTGGAGGTTTCACCCTTTCCTTCTTCAATACAGCAATAGAGTAATCATCTATCATTGTCAAGGGGGAAGGAGGGGTAAGATGTCTCCCTTAGTGGTCCCAATCGTGGGTGGCCACCCCATTATCGATTGGTAGGTTGGCAACTCACTTTTTTAAGTAAGTCATGATCTAAAAGGAAACTTTAAATCGATATAGTTATCTCATGCCTTTAAGGTTAGCTCTTTTTTTTTTTT